>JAUZND010058276.1:0-18528 GCA_034780555.1 Coelogynopora nodosa
TATTTATCCAAATATTATATATTTACACATGAAGGTATACAATATTTAAACATTTAGTTTTGTGGAACATTAAAAAATATGTTTTTAAATAAATTGATCTATGGTACATATTTCTAAATTCATACACATATTATTTATTGTTTAATCCCCACAATTTTAGAATAGTTATTAAAGATAAATTGCCAAGTAAATTTGTCAAATATAGCCAAACAAATCACCTAATAATAATTAAATTGCCTCTTGTTTTTTGTGTAAAACTATATTTTATTGTACAATTTATACATACATGAATTAAAAATGTAATATATATATACATAATATTCTATGTATCTTTGTTTTTTTCACTTAATAAATTTTGTTAAATTTTAATAAATTTGGAAAATTGTTAAATGTGTCTTATGAAAAAAGTTTCCCAAACAAAATAAAACATTATAAGATATATATATCTTATTATATCGAAACACCTATTTATATGCATTAGACGTAATCAAATTTGAATTTTTTCCGCGCCCGCGCGTTTTATGGGCTACTCTCAGCCCGTAGCCATGACATCCCCTACGACTTCTAATTACAAAATACATTTCAGGCTTTTCTCTGGGATTTCAATCCCATGCCTGAAATTAATAACTTTAAAAAAACGATGTTGGACCTTTTGTGATATTTTAATAAATATATTTAATGTTTCACAAGTGGTGTGCATTGTTTATTTTGAAGAATTGTTTTTGTTTATTTTTATAACAAAATTTTACAAGATATTTCTTTGTGCTACATATACGTATTTGTAATAATGCTATCGTGAATATCTGTAGGTAATTAAAAATAAAGATAATAAATAAAAATAAAGATCAACTTACATATTATGTCTAAATGTTTCCTAACTTTAGTTATTAATGTCAACACTACATTTTTATGGTTAGCAATTTATTTATTAACATATATGTTACTATTTTAATGAAACTTTACTATTATTAATAATTTTTCACATATAATTTGTTGTTTATGCTCAGATTCGCTAAAACAGTAAATATTCACTGACTACTATCTGAAAAAGAGTAATTGTATTTAATGTAGGAATTATGTACTTCAAATTTTAATACAGGTATGATGATAAAATTTATTTTATTAAATTATTTAAAAAATAAGTGTTTAAAAATAGTTTTTTTCTTTTCTCTTATGTATTTTTGAATATGAAACAGTCTATTTTAAAAATTATATTGTATAAAATATATTTTTACATTTATTTAAGGATTCTTGAACACACTTCGTTAAAATTTTAAGATGGCTGCCGAAAATAAAATTCGTGGTAGAAAATTCAACTATGTAAGTATTCTTTTATATATTTGGAAATGTGTGATAATGCTTTTATGGCAATAACTTAGAATCTACTGATTATTAAATCATTAAGTGCAAAATAAAATGTCTTACTTCTTTAATAACTATAAATGATATATTTTATCCTTATATCAAAAACACATAACAAATGTGATACATTTGCTGTATATTATATTATTATAAAAACTTCTTTCACAAAAAATAATATCTGACTGCTACAAATCACCGATTCTTGTTTTATTTAAACATTGTTCCCTTATTTTTACTTAATAAATTTTCATGTGACTAATTATATGTACACTCAATGAAAATCGTTATTTATAATCTATCCAATATAATGTATGTATATATATATATTGAGCATTTATTGTACAGTTAGTATTATATATATCACTTAGGATGTTCAAGAATGCATAAAAGTTGTTTCACGATCCTTGAGCGATACATTCAAACATTCCAATAACAAATCATTTTATGAGAATATTATGACAATGTTTGATGTAAGTAACATCTGTTATATTTTTTTTGAAATTATACGTTTTGAAATTATACTATATTTTTCTTGTTTACTTAGATAACACACAGTGGTGATCTTGAAGCGAAAGTCAGAAATAAACTGGAGATTAAATGTCAAAGTTCTAATACAAAAAAAACTGCGAATATTACGGTAATGTATTATTATACTTTATTACATATCATCTAAAAATGTGTTGCTATTTTGAACTGTTTAAATGTTTTAGGAAATTAACAAATCTGACAATGTGTCTATAAAAAGGAAAGAAATCAAGTGTTTTGACTTGGCATTAGATTCAATTCCACCAAAGAATTTTAAGGTAAGCTAATGTTTTTTTTTTAATTTTAAGTCGTATAGGTTATGGTGCACTTATTTATTCAAACATAGTTTTGTGATACTTATTCTAATAAATGTCGTTTGAGACGGATATTTGGCCTACAAAAATGCCTACTTTTTATCATTTAACCTTTTTTAAATGGAATTAAGGTACTTTCTATAATTACATATCAAGTTATTATATGAACCAACTAATTTAGTAGTGGAAATGGTTGCTTAACTTTTCTTTTCAACATTTTATATAACTGATTTAATCATTATCTGTTTTAAACTATTTTAATTACAAAGTTCCACACATTTTTAAACGCAAATCGTCTCAAAATTGATAAAAACATTATTTCAAACGGTTTCAGTATAATAATAAATTTTTTTTAAAAAGTTTCTAAGTTGGCTTATCTGTAAGTCTATTTCGGATTCTGCCTTCTCAAAAGCCATACGAACAAATGTTTCCATCAAACTTAAAACTAATTTTATTATTAATTATTAACTTACCTAGTGTTTCCATTTTATCATTTTTTTCCCCTACAGTTGATTCTTTTAGCTCAGATACATATTCAAATAGCTTAATCTATGAGCATCTCTGTTTCTCGTAATGTTACATATTTATAGTGTAAGATATTTTCAATTATTCTTTATTTTTCTTGTAATCACATAAATTATAAATTCACATCATATTATTATGAAATAATAAATTATCAGAACGTCTGCCAAATATAATGAGCAAAATTGATAATAATATGGAAATCATTTAGATACAAAAACATCATTTAAAACCGAATTCCGGAAAGATAAAACAAAATAAAAAGAAACACAAATATATTATCTAAAATATATTTAAAATCCAAAAATAGAATTTGAAAGACAGCAATTAAATCTAATTGTAAAACACATAATTAAGGAGACTCCAGATCATAAACAAGAACATGTGCAATAATTGAGTATTATGAAAAATGGGAAAGATTTAACTAAACAATGGTACGGGACTTTTATAGCCTCATCTTGAAACGTAGCAAATTTATTTGTAAAAATTCAAATAAAAAATTATTATTTTGTATTTTCTTGTTATTTAAAATAAAACAGTGGCTTTTGGAAGTTAATCTTCCTCCATTGAGAAAACCATAAGAACACATTCACCAGTGAATTTTTATTAATATATTATTATATTTCAGACTGATTTTCATCAATCGAATTCACAGCCTTACTTAAAATATGGGTCTGATATGCGGACATCATCTGATAATAGCCAACGAAATTGTCATTCACAACCAACTACTTCTAAATCATCAAATTTATCCGTAGGTTTGCGCTATTTCTTTCAAAATTGGTGAAAATAGTGCTGCTAAAGTTAGCTTAGATGTAGTTAAAATGTGTAGCTAATTTAGATTTGTGGTGTATACATGGCCTACCGGATTCAAACTATTAAAAATACTTACGTTTGTCAATGTATGAAGGCTCGCAAATGCAGCTCCATAAAATACGTAACTCTGGGTGTGTGGGCGATAACACTATGATAAGTTTTAGGATCCCCTTTTCGATCAACCCTGAATCTCAGATTTTTTAAAGTTTCATTGCCATCCGATGATTGAACGAACTCTCTCCTAAGTTCACTTTCTAAATGCTCTAAATAATATTAACTTACTATATCTACTATTTCTAACATAACACTAACTAAGTAACATCAATTTTTATAAAAATAACCGCGTATATTATTGTTACCGTTTAGTATAATACTCCACATAGATTTAATGTGTACATATATATATATAACCTACAAATACTACTTATATGTTACAGCTTTGTAATGGAGTATGCAGAATATATATTTATATGTTTACTTCAACAAAACTAAATATTTGAAATGTAAGGAAAATCATACTATATTGGTTCAAGATTTTAATACTTAATCTTTTTAGAATTTTCAACATAACAATGCTATCCACCTTACGAATATCTTATGAGATGGGAGGATAATCCGTATAAAACAGAAAACTGGGGTTGATGAATTAAAAAAATGTTTTTATCTAAATAATTATACGTTTAATACAATTGTGGTTTTTTATTATAAAATGCTAATAACAAATATTGCGATGACTTCCCACAAATTAAATAATGCATTTAATTTGGTACAAAGATGTCCATAAATATTAGACTCTTATTTAAGTGTAATGACGTACATTGAATCTACGGAAATATATCGTTTACTGTAAGATTGAGCGCGGTTAAACGAATTAATCATATTATACTGGAATTCTAATCTAATTTACAAACTTATATACTTATGGGTATTATTACTAGGGTGTTTATTTATATTGATAAGTATTGTATATGAGAACGCGTGAAAATAGGAAACTAAACAGATAAGTTAACGTTGCACCCACTTATTGTATACCTTAGATCAAAAATGAATCTAATATTAACTTTCTAGACATAATGTCTGATATATGGAACGTATTTTTTTAATGAATAAGTGACAGTATAATTAACTTTAGGAAATAGTTTTACTCGTACTTCTAGCCTTATGCTTGGTATTAAGAAGGACATAAATAATACCTTTAATTATTATTAAATTGTAAATACATTTTCTGTGCACTTTAAACAATTGGATTTAACATAATATTATTATTATTTGTTGTTTATATGTAGTCAACTTCAGCGATATTTAACACAAAGGATGTTTTTGACTTTTACCGATCTGATGTGGATTCAAACAATTATCTAGTCAATATCAACGAGATCAAATTAAAACACGTTAATGACGCATATCCCATGATTAATGAAACAGTACGTTTATTATTATTATTATTCTTGAACAATTCCATAACAACTTCAATTTATTTTAATTAAGCAAAATGTGATTGTTTAAACTGTTAATAGTTATGGTGTTTTGTGAATCTGTGTTTATTTGTCTTTTATACATTTATATTATACAATAAATATAGTTCACAAATCATAAATTATGCAACATTACAATATTAGCGAATTGTACTTATAGCATTATGTAAACTGTTTGTCCATAATGAACGCATGAATATATAGTTACCACTTTAACTTTTTCAGATCAGACCGTTTTCTTCGAGCAGCCAAATTATAGAACAAAAAGTCCCTCAAATGGAAGGATATTGCGAAAATGGTGTTTTTTATGAAAATAATAAGGTAGTGAAATGTAGAGTAGGCTTATTTTAAATTTAGTATTATATTGAAAATATAAAATTTCGGCCAAAGAATGCTACAATTAAATAAAGTAAAAAATGCGGAATCACCAGACTCTTTTGGAAGCCTATTTAATCGGTCCAAGAGTTGTGTTGGCACAAACTGACTCACCGGTAGTTAACATATGGAGATATGTAGTATCTATACTTTTAGTAAATTATGGGGTAATCGTTCAAGTCGAATCTAAATGTATAATTTGTTTCTTAAAACGATAAATAAGCTATCTGTTTAACCCTTCGTACGTGTGGGAATGCCAATTTTTTCCCAAATAAATTAAGTTTTTGATTGAACTGTATAACGTATGACCCTTTTTTTCTACTCAGTGGCTAAAATACTTTTTTATCTAACTAAAAAATATTACAAATATAATTTCGAATATTTTTACATACCAGAAAAAATGTTGTTATTTTTAATCTTTTTATACCCCCCTGGGTTTTCAAACTGGCTGATGATATTAGAAGCTAAAACTTGCAATATTAACAGAAAAAATAAGTTTTAAAATGCTTTTTATAATATATAATAATATTTATAAGTAATAAAATACCCCCTCCTCGTAGCAAAACCTAAATTTATGTCCACGTACGAGGGGTTAACAACAAATATGAAATAATTTTAATGTATTAGATAGAGGGTAAATATAATAATACAACGGCTTTCAGCCTATTTTCAATCATTAATAGCAAAATAAATGACTGTCAGTAAGCACCAGCCAACATTACTTTCCAAGCAAGCTGAGCAGTAGCATAAGGATGTAATTGATCAATGAATGATTGAGTCAAAATGTTAAAATACTTTTTGATAGACAACATTTAAAAAATGTTTTGTTTAGATTATTTTGATTGATGTATTTTTAAATCATCACATTTTTAAGTATATTCTACAAAAATATGCGGAATCGAAAGTGCACTAAGAATTAGTCAGGTACTGAAAAGTTCAGAACTATAGTCATAGTAGCGTTTGTGTAGTTAGTAAACGATCAAACATGATTTATAGGGATTAATTGTGCCCTTTATGAACCAGACCCTGATTTGCTTATAAAGTTATGTACAATACAAAATATTATGCCCCTGTATTTTTATTTATGGATGTTAACTTTTCAGTTAACGATCTACAACTTTCAATAATTAAAAGGAATAAAATGAAGCCTGACTTGGTCCACATACTGTGGCCTACTGTTGATTCAAATAATTATATAATCAATGTTATTAATGGTATAGCGTCCATTTTATTCTGACTTGGCATTATAGAAAGTAAATAAATCAATGTTTATTACTGATGGCATATCAATATATTTACATATATTGATATCAATGTTTATTACTGATAGCATACCAATATATATACATATATCGATATCAATGTTTTATGTTTTAACGATACATACAATAGTGTGATTTTTAAATAAATCGTTTTCTTCTAATTTGATGCGCATTTATTTTATTATCTTTTTAATGCGGTTCATATTACAAGTAACTTTGACACATTTTTATCGTGAATGAAGTGGATATTTTCATAAATTTTATATTTGACTTGTGCATATACAATATTATTAAAATCATCTATAGATGACATTAGTATAATATATTGATTATATAATCATTATATGATCATTTAAACGATTATAACATTTTTGTAGTGTAATAGGAGTTTTTTTTTAAAATCTAATGTAAATTATAATATGTTTGCAAAAAAATATTAATAACATCTTAATTGTAATTGTATACAATATATACAATATCTTACATATACTCGATAATATCTTGTAAAAAATATATAAACGAAAAATATTGCTTTTATTGTTCTATTAAAATTATCAAAATAATGTTGTTTTCAAGCAGAATCAAATCCATAATTTTAGTCAATGCTATTTGATATGTTAAATGATGCAGCCATTTGATGGGCAAAAGAATGATACATTAAAAACATAAGTTTCTAAAAATTATGCTTTGAATAATATACTATCTCTTAATAAGGCGGAATTGAACTATTTCATTTGTATTATTTGCATAATTAATAATACATAATGCATTTTATCGTATGTACTGAAACAACTAAAATTAAACACTACCTGCCATTGTTTCTAAAGAAACGAATTTATATATTTTTTAATGTTATGAGGTTATGGCGTGGTCCAACATTAACACCGCAGTAGTCTGTTAAAAATGTACCATGTACATTATCGTTATTTATACTGTTATATTTATTGAAATTATTGTCCTCGTTTTTCTCTGACAGAGTGAAGTCTCCTGTACAAAAGAACCAGATGTTCAATTTGATGATCTTTTCCGTGAAATGGAGGAATCTTGGTCAGACATGGATTAATTCCAGGTGAAAGTACTGAAACTGCAATTCTCTGATGAGGATTATAATTTGTATCTTTGGTAGAAACGTTTCAGTTGTGTTCTTTTAATTAAACCAATCTGTGTTTTACTCGTGTTAAACATTCTGAAATTCGTTAAAATAGGTTTATACAGAAATATATTTCAGCTTACAAACACTACTATTAACAGATATTTGATCATTACCAGGATGACAACCATTTTTTAAATGTTGTACTTAAATTAGTATATGTGAACTATAATTGTAACTTGCTTTTAAAGAGTAAAACCCTAAATTTGATTCTACTAATAGAGAGGAATACATATTGTACAATATATGGCTTGAAAACATAACCGACTTTTTTCTCTATATATTTTCTTCTCAATATCATGTTAATATGAATGGCTATTGATCTGTATTATCAGCCATTGTTGTACTTTCCGTTAATAATGCTTGTATTAATTTAACTTTGTTATTATATACCATATTCCATAATTATATTGTTTGTAGACCCTATATAATATAGATTTGTTTAAAACTTTTATGTAGGTGAACTCAAATATAGATGTTATTCAAGGAATATTAATTATTATTTTAATTTTTCCATTTCCTAATATTTGTTTAAATTTATAGAAATAACACTTTACATAAATAACATATTTAAGTAATATTATTACAAAGAAATTTAATGTTGTATATATTATTCATAAATAATATTAATTATTAACACTATTATTCTGAACACTAATATAAAATGTTTTTTTATAGTGTAAAAAATAGAACAAATTGAAAATAACAAGACAAGACAAAAGGCGAGACACACAATTAGGATTATATTTCATAATATAATAAATCGATGAAATTTCATTTATATAAAACGAGTTGTAAATAATAGAAAGAGTTGTAGAAAGAAAGGACAACTGTTATGTAGACTCTAAAATTTGAATACAGATTCTTTTGATCAGAAAAAAGTTAAATATTTATGATTAATTAAAAAGGATATTTAAAAATATGAATAATACAATATTAACCAAATTTTTCGTTTTATGTGACCAAAAAAGCATGACGAAAAGATTTTGTTAAAGATATAGACAATAAAACGAAATTGGATTCACATTTCCTCCCTGTACTATATGTAGGAAGGTTATTTAAAAAGATTAACTACTATTATATATGCTCTATGGTCCATAACCTATTTCGTTATTAATGGACCTTTTTTTGTTGAAATTGTTGAAATTGTTCTATATTGTATGTCACTTGTTTTTGTTAAGCAATAATTTAATAAGATCATTACTAACATTTTAATTTTCTTAATTATTATTTAGTCTTTTAGAAACAAAGAATAACTAATATTATTGTTGGACTATACCTAGTTATTTTGTGAAAGTATAAATTATCTTATATGTTTTTCATTTGAACGAAAAATAATATAATAATAAGTTATATCTAAAATTTTAAAATGCTAGAAATGTGGATGTTAATTACCGTGTTTGTAAGCTTATCTCATTTTTAGGTGTATTTACTAAAAATAGTTATGTTTGCATAAGGTTTCATTCCAAAATAAAAAGTAGATTTAAAAAGTATACATTTATTATTGAATAAAACAAATATTAATGTTTTTTTCTGCTTTCTGAATCGTATATAGTGTTTAATGAAATGTTTATAAAGCTTAACTCAACAACATTTGTTATAATTTTAATCTGTTAAATTTCAGTTAAACATAAACATATATTACATTTTAACACCGCCATTAATATAATATCAAATAGAAGCTATAGATATATAAAACAATATTTGAAAAAGTATGTTATATAAATATAATAAGTGATGCGACATTTACTATATAGTTTAAACAAGGATGTCATTCATATTTATTAACAGTTATGTCATTTATTAGCACACCCGACGTATACTACTCGGTATTTCAATCCATTCCAATTCGTTCTAAACGTTGGGAGACCTCGTCGCAGTGTCATAAGATGGCGGTGCAGTAGGCTGTATTTTTGATCCATAGGGTACATCAGGATAGTAAGACGCTTGAAATTGATTTGACTGTCCTACAGGTGGCTGTGGCATTGGTGAGACATGTTGAACAGGCTGTTGCTGAAACGGGCCTGGTTGTGGCATCGGTGTAAACTGTTGAGTGGCTTGTTGCTGTGGCATGGCTGGTGCATGTTGGACAACATGGACACTGGTAACAGCTGACTGCGTCAGTTGTTCGTTTCTTCTTCGGGAAGGTGGTCGACAGCACGAGCATATATCACCACAAGTAAAACCCATGTGAACCGGAAATAAGAAAAATCCAATAATACAACAAATTAAATCAACCATAGCTCTGTATTTGTTTAACACGAAATTTGGTTGATAACTATCAATTTCTGATGGAGATGGTGTCGCTAATCGTCCAAAGGATCCCAAATTCAAATATTCTCCTTCATGTTTATTCAGTTCCGCCATTAGAAGCTCATTGTGCTGAACGATTTCATATAACGATCTTGAAGCAAGTTCAATACCAGATAGTGTTGCTCCAATAATTAGTATTATGAATCCCAGTATGGTCATTGCTAATCCCGCTGTTAGTAAACGCGTTGAGTGTGCATCACCTGCTTTGAGAATTAAAGCCCCAGGAATAATATAAAAAATGCCAGTCCAAAATCCCACAGCAGATCTATAGTATCCATCTGGTATTATATAACCCAAAATTTCAAGTGCAACTTCTAAACAACCAAGAATTAGAAATATGATTCCAAACACCCTGTGTAAACGAGCAAATCTGAGACGTGTAGCGTTTTGATTGCTATTCGGTTGTTGTTGGGGTCCAGATGATGTTGGGAGGATAATAACTGGTGTATTCGAATCCGATTGTACCGCATTATATCTAGTAGTATTCGAAGAACTCATATTACACACTGACAGTTATAGCACATTAACGAAGATGTATAAAAGTTGGATTCTAATAATTGTTTTAAAAAAACACTTTTGTCATCAATGCAGAACATCTGAACTACAATACGCATACGTATAGTGCTATCTATTGTTATGTAGAATATAACAACCAATACGAAAGTTATACCAACCAGAGATTTCTTTAATTCAGCTCTATTTAGTGAGTACCTCAGCATCGTATATAACACTTAATAGTGTGCGTGCTGTTGGTAGAGGCTAACTAATGATCAATATTTATGAAAAAAATGAAGACAGCATAATACATTAAATTTAAGCTGATGATGTTTAGAAAGGCGTACGCGCACCATAGAGCACGCATACTGCGCATACCCCCATTTCTCTATATAATTAAATTTGTCTGATTGAAGTAGGCCTATGTAATATGATAGAATATGCTATATCGTTTAATACATAATATTATACATGATTATTAAGCAACGATTTTGCTTTAATATATGGGTGTGTTTTGCTTATGTGAATAGGTAAAGAATATGATATACGTTTAGCATCTTCATTTCCTATACAGAAAGGTGATGTTTGATTATAGAAGAGATTATTCATTATTACAAAGACGATTTACAATCTCATGAAATATTTGTACAATAATTAGATATGAAAAAATATTTTAGAAAAATGAAATCGGTATTCTTAATACGATTCAGAACATATTTCACGACAAACGTACCAGCTATCTATTTACAAACATTATCTATTGTATATTCGAAAATTGTTGCTGCATGATGCTGTGAAACGAACAAATTCAGCATTTAAATTTATCAAAAACAATCGACGAAACAGAGTTCAAAACGAGAGTACAACTCATTTGAACTTCTTTTTTTCAACAAAGACATTGGCTATGGTTCGATAAGGTCATTAGTCGTTAATCATTTATCTTTTACATGACTATTAGTCATTAGTCGTTAATCATTTATCTTTTACATGACTATATAAATGTGTATGAATATTTTTATTTGGACCTCATATTTTTGTTGTCTACTTTTTTTTAAAATTATATTTTTGATATTATTTATATGCTGTTATAACTTTGTGTACACATATTTATATAATATATATTTCATTAAACATATTTAGTAGCATAATTTGGTTTAATGTAAATTTTGCTTTGCGTTGCCCTCATTTGCAAATCTTGCGTAGTATTTAATATATATACAGTATTTTGACAGCACTTTTATATGTTTTTTTATTACTATGTAATTAATTATACATACTTAGTTTATTTTTTAAGTACTAATTTCACATAAAATTATTATTAAACATAAAAAGTGACTACATAATAGTATGATTACTACATACATAATAATAATTCTATTGCGATTTTATTATTTACAACAAATTATTATGTACGATTTGTTTATGTGTTTCATTTACACATTATGTGAAAATTGAGGTTTGATTGTTATTAAATGAGCTGTTAACGTCATAATAATTAAATATTTTGTGAAGAATTAGTCAAATTTACATAATAAAATGTAATTGTTATTTAAATGACCGATTTATACGGTACTATTTCAAAATAAAGAAAGTCAAAAAAGTGCAACCCATTTTGGTCGATTAACAAGGTCGCTCAATTAAAAAAAATCCTTATTAAAATATTTTGTAATTGATGATTTTAATTAGAATATATAAAAGCCATTTTATAGCTTCCATTTTTGCCAATCAATTTTATAACTATTCAATTTTTACGCATCAGCTATTGCAGTTACGCATCAAGGTATGGACTGCAAAGATTGTGTTTTATTATGAAACTCTCAAGCATATGTTGTGATTAGAAAAACACTCTTTATTGGAATCACACATTTAAACAACATTGGCATAGCCATATAGACAGTTTCAACTACTTTATAATTGTCATTTAAACAAATATAGATAACTATGAGCATGCATAACTGCCGCGTTATATTTAACATTTATTATTTTAATTAATTGATGAGAATGAATATTTAGATAAATAAAATTTAATAATTTTAATAATAGTAATCACTGAAACAAACCATAATCTAGCAAATGAATCAAACTTTTACGTTAAAATATTATAATACATTTGATACAGTGCTTTAACCCTTCATACGTGGAGGGGGGCATGCCATTTTTTCAAAGAAATCAAGTTTTTGATTGAAACATAAAACGTATGACCCTCATTTTTTTACTCAATGGCTAAAAAACTTTTATATAACTAAAAAATATAATTAAAAAATTTCGAATATTTTTACAAACCAGAAAAAAATTGTGTTATTATTGATCCATTTTATACCCCCCTGGGTTTTCATACTTGCCGCAGATATTAGGAGCTGAAACTTTCAACATTAATAGAAAAAATAAGTTTATCGTAAATTATATCCATTTAACTTGAATATTAAAATTATTTATTAAAAATACCAACAATTTAAAATAATACTCAAATAACATGTATACTACTTTTAGCTTATTTGTATAAGTAGTATAATTATAAAATACAGTATATCAACAAATATAGATCTTGTGATCTGAAATCAGATTCAAAAAAATCAAATCAATTGGTTGCATTGAATAAAAGTTAGAGCATATATATAGCATATATATATGGTTATTTTCTTATAGTTTGCCTATTATAACAATCGATTCATTTTTTGGAAAATTAAAATTGCTCGACAAGTGTTTAGGAGGTATCTGTATACCAAATTTCAGCTTAATCGGATGATAGGAAGTTTGGTTTTCCATGGGGGGTAAAATACTCCACCGTCACGTAGCAAACCCCATAAAGTATTACATATATGGCCACGTACGAAGGGTTCAATTTCTAATATATACTAAGATTAAAAAAGTATTTAAAAAACATATTTCATCAAATTTTCGAAGAGGGGTGGATGGGGAAAGGTGTGGAAAGAGGAGAAGGGAAAGGAATTTCTGGTAGTACTTTTTAAAATTCATTGCTCGTAAGGATAAGCGAGGTTGGTGGATTCCATGATATTAAACCTTGATAAATGTACAGCCCATAGTAAACGAAACATCAAAGCAAAATTAACCCACCGCTGTTTAGTTATTCAAAATTTGGATGGATCGAGGGTTAAAATGGTATAGAAGATAGGAAAAAGTAGCAGATGAAGGGGTCGTGTTATAATTTATCTAATGCTTTCATAAATGTGGCAGCTGCAAATGGGCATTCCATTAAATGTTAGTGAATTGTATGTAACTATATATTGTTTACATTAACTCATTACAATAACTTTTTTTATAATATAAGTTTGTCCTTGATAGCCATGAATAAAAGTTTTTTAATTAAAAAAAATACAAAATTATGCTATACTTTTGCACACAACTGTAAATTGCCTAAATGTGTCGATAGCAGAACTTAGCATTGGCATAATCTCCTCTTTCAATATAGCAAATGAAAATCACCTATATTTTCGTAGAATATTATAATTATATAACTTTTAATTACTATACCTAAAAGCTATTATTATATACACTGTCTTTATGCAATGATCAATATTACATTATATATAAATATGGAAAGACACATGTGAAATACAATCCAGAAAATCATGTTACTAACAATAAATGATGTTGAAATAAATAATCTAAAATTAAGTTTAACGTAATATTTATTTTTATTTATTTTTATATATTATTTTTGTAGCTATATCACAATATACGTTTATAGTGTTAGCCATCGGCATTAAAAGTCTTATTGTTCTCTCGAGGAATTAAACTTTCTATATGGATTAAATAATATGAATGCTATAATATATTATTTCAAAAGTAAAAGTTAATTTAGAAGAACAATAAGATTACTAAGCCCTTATATATGCAATATATTATAGAAATTAAGGCGTTCACAAAATTTTATTTTATTATATATAATCATTTGATAATTATTTTATGGATGCATATTAAAAAAAATAAAAACGCATAAAAACAAAAAATATAAATATAAAATTATATTACACAAAACGAATCAAATAATATTTTGTTTATTTAATTTCATTTATATTTGTATTTTTTGTTTAATTGTTTCATTCATAAAACAAGTGTGTTGTCATCGTGATATACTGCGAAATTTATTTTAGCGTCATGGATCAACCAACAGGTAATTATTGTTTCACACAATTAGTATTTTTTATTTAATATGTTTATTTTCAGTATTTTATATATTTTTCAAATATATATAACAAAATTTCATTTTTGTTTATCTATTTCTATTATTATTTTGCATTATTTTTTAATTGTGTTGTATCATTGCTATGATACATTTTGCACAGTTTGACACAGTTTGACTGTTTGTTATCAGGTATTACCATTCATATCAAACATCTGATTATGCAATGACCAATGACTCATCCCAGAAAATATTTATCAAAATTACTTTCATTTTAAAGCTTAAAATTGATTTTAACTATTTTTCTTAAATAATTGCATTAAGCCTACACTGTCACTGCATTGAAAACATCTAATAAATAAACAAAATAAGCAAAAATAAGCAAAAATATCAATTTATTGATTGAATGTTTGTATTTATTTATTTGACTTCAATTAAACAAACATAATAAGTGTAATCAATTATGGGATAAATAAATATACTAAAAAGAAATTTTAAATATTATAAAACTAAAAATATACTATCAATTTATAGAATAAATATATTATTTATGTTTACTTTATTTATCTTATTTAAATTAGCAGTATGAAGTTTTTATATGAAATAACTAATTAAGAATATTTTCAATAATACATACTATTAGTATTATATAAATAACTATTTTACTTTCTTAATATGAAAGAGTTATGTGCTGTATTATATATATATTATATATATGTATATATATGTATATATATGTATTATATATATGTGCTATATTATATTTATATTATAAATTATAAATTATTATCATTCTATGACTATATCATTTTGAATTAGAAAATAATACATCATGAAATTTAAACATTTATAAGCAAATACTAAACATGATTTATTTTATTATTATTTTTTGTATTAATTTTATTAATTACTTATATTTTTCTTCTTAAATTATATAATAAACATTTAAATAATTAATATTAACAAAATCAAATCTTTATAAGTAAATAATAAAAATGTAATTTAATTATATATAAATAATATCATTCCCTCAGATAAAAAAATGTATATATTCATATTTTAATCAGCGGGGGTAAAGGGGGCACCACCCCTAGTAATTCTGGACTTGGTTCCCTTTTTCTGAACCAGTGCGCCCTTTGTATGATAACAAATACAATTTGTATAATAATGTTCTATTTTTGGCAACCTTTAGAAATTGAGGCCCCCCTGATAACATAATCCTGGATCTGTTACTGATGATATATTTAGTTATTATAAATATATAGTTAAAATAATATAATAAAGCATTCAGAAATAAATATAGACTATTTTATAAGTTTATTTATATATTATTAATCAATAAAATCATAATGTAATGAATTCTTTATAAATATTATTTTTATAAATATAAATGTTTTCCTTTTAAACAGACACTAATTATAGAAATATATATATTATAAATTTAGAAATTATACTATTATAAATTAAAACTTCTAATTTATTGATCTGGTTAATCATATCTATCTAAATTAATTAAAGTCTCAGGGACAAATAAATATAAGTATATAGTGAACTTATCCTGTAAATCAGCATTTTTGTTTTGTTTTAATTTTTTTATTTTATATATGACTGAAATTATATAATACTTCATAAAAAACTATATATACTCATGCTAGGAAGAGATGGTATCCATTTAAAAGAGCTGCCAATGAATATGGTCTCCATTAGCATTTTGCAAATTACAAAAATATAAATTACCATAATAATGATATTTAATTAATAAGTTTAGAGTTAACTTTTCCTTTGACTAAAATATTTTATCTATAGAAATAATCCCCAGTTCATATAATAGCTAATTTATATATATAGAAAATTAACTAAATGTACTTATAAAATTTTTAATTTTAAACAAAATAATTATTTTATTTAAAATATTTATACAACTTATAAAATTATAAATTTTTTTTCATAATATTTTATTAATAAATATATTTTTATAAAACTTTTTAATTCAAATTATCCGTAGAATTATAATAATATTAATAAAGATACCATCTTATATGAGGCAGAAACCATATATTAGATCTAAAAATGAAGTGCTTAGCAAAAAGGGAATATATTATTAACAAATTAAAAAAAACTAAAATATATATATATTTATAATATATAGTATTTGTATTTTGTATTTTTTTTATTATATTTTAAAAATATCAAATCATCTGAACATGTTTACAAATATAAAATTAAACTAAGTAAAGTACTACCCAATAGGATTAATTTTTAACAGGATTATTCTATTAAATAATTTTCACATACCTTACAAAAAACATTCAATATACATAAATATACAAAATTTAATGTACTTAAATATATTATTAATATTATTTATTAAAAACATAATATAACACATAAATTTGTAAAACCCCTTTTAAATCATTGCCATTAGTTAGTACTTTAGTTTTATTTTTATTATTCACAATTCTTTCCATTGATTTTATAAAATAGAACTTAATTTGAATGATTATGATAATTATTATTAACAGTAATTATTGACAAAAATGAATTTATGCTAAAAATGGATTATGTCTATATTAGTATTCTACTATAGTTTATATAAATATTATTATTTCAAAAGTAAGGTGATGCTATAATCGCTTGTTTTACATATAAATATCTATACTGTTTTGTTAATATATATTAATTAATTAACAATTTAACATATTATATAAAACTATTGACAGTATCCTTGTTTTGAAATAGTTAGAAACCATTAATTGATTTATTAAACTAGTTATTACTGTTTTTAAAAATATATTTCCTTTTTTTTATGTTGACAAACAAAATATTTTCTAATTTTTTAAATACTCATAGTTTTCAATTAATATTTTCTATTCTTTCAGAATCCTTAATTATTACGTTTATTAATATATTATTTTACTTGTTTCAAAAAAGGAAAACAACAATACTTGTATAGTGAGTTTAAGATTTGTATTAAATACAATTAACTAAAAAAGGATAATTAGTAGGTTTATTATCCCAAAAACACATAATAATAAGATCATAAGACTTTAAGATATACAAGTATTGTAGTTTTCCTTTTTTGAAACAAATAAAAGAATATTTCAATATTGCACTTTAAAAAATTTATATCTAATTAGTGGTTATATTGTAAAATATAAAACATTTAATACATAATAACATTATTTATTAAATATTTATATATTATATGTGTACATCCTATTTATAAGTTGTACAAGTAAATAGGCAAGTATAGTTTATTAATTTGTGTTATTTAATCTTTCTTTAATTAGTTATGTACGTTGTATATTTTTTTACATGACATTATGCACATATATACTATTATCGATTTTGTACACATTACAAATAGAGCTGAAGAGGAAGAAACCTTTTGGAACACATCTTAGACCAATTCAATACAGCAAGTGATTTTTCTCCACACTGTAGACTTTTTCTTTTTAGCTAAATTGTTAAAACAGCACGGATCATTTGTTTTTAATTGTCCAATGCAAAAACTATAATATTTATTTATGTATAGAAACCTTAAATTTAGGTAAAAAATTATTGTGCTATATATTTCGAACTTTGATCTATTGTTTCATTGTTTGAACATTTATCAGTTTTGCATTTTTTAATGGATATTTTAATATTATTGTTATTGTATTATTAAGTCGTGTATGTGACGGTGAAATAATTGAAGCAAAATATATGTATCGAAATGTTTCGCGTTCTGTTTTTGAACAAATTCAATTCTACTCAGGGTTAACTAAAATATATC
>JAUZND010058287.1:0-18526 GCA_034780555.1 Coelogynopora nodosa
ATAGCATATTTAGTTTGTTAAATCTTATTTAGTTTGTTATAGCATATTTAGTTTGTTAAATCTTATTTAGTTTGTTAAATCATATTTAGTTTGTTATAGCATATTTAGTTTGTTAAATCTTATTTAGTTTGTTATAGCATATTTAGTTTGTTAAATCTTATTTAGTTTGTTATAGCATATTTAGTTTGTTATAGCATATTTAGTTTGTTATAGCATATTTAGTTTATTATTATATTTAGTGTGTTATAATATTTAGTTTGTTAAATCATACTTAGCTGGTTATAGCATATTTAGTTTGTTATAGCATATTTATTAAATTTCTTTTCAGTGAATAGTGTTTTAGTTTGATATATTAATTTTTTTTTGTTTTGTTTAATAAATCTATTGCTTTTTATTACTTTCGTCAATAAAAAAATTTCCCGTATGCTTAACGACCTACAATGTATAACCAACTTATTATATGTTTGAACAGGATCAACTTTTAATAAATACATATTTAACACAATGCAATCAAATATATAAATATGTATACATATTTTATTTATTTCAAAATAATTATGTTCATCAAGGAAATAATTTTACGAATATTTTTATTGATAAATCAGATAAATCATAAAAATATCGTATAGCTTTTCGAGAAATAATGAATACTGTTGAATTTACTGAGGGCAGCGCAACTCATTCTTCTGGGAAATATGTTTCTTAATCAAACCCAGTCGCTCCTTGCCATCACTATCGGCACAGAAACACACAGAGCCGATGCATTGCACACTCTCATAGTTCCCGTGTTGGTCACAGTGGAACATTTTCCCAATGAGGCCAGTGTCCCGATAGTTGGCTTGGTCTCGGGCACATTCTGTAAAGAAAGAATTAGAAGAGAAAACAAGTTTTGTGTCAACGTATATAAAGGGAACGTAACGTCGAATAATAATAATCAGTCGATATTAAACTGTAGGTCTTTATATTGTGCATTTATATTGAATACAAGTCAGTTTTAATTTATGTTGAATAAAATATATTTTATTTTCAAGAATATGTAAATATCTATGAATTGTAAAAGGTATTTTATATTATCGATTTTTTATTAATTTATTTAATTTTAGATTTAATTATACGAGCAGATATACATATAGATGGTCTATCGATTCTCATTTCAGTTTAAAATGTTTGAAATGTGATACATCATTTACAGATCATTTTATGTTTATCTATAGAACAATGTTATAAGAATTTTAAACAAAATTATAATTTATTATCAACATATCCGGATATCCTAATTCTATATTTATATGCAGCAGTTCCTATTTTTATCATTTTCATTATAATCAGCATTTAAAAGCTTAAGCAAGAAAACCACTTCCATTTGTTTAAAAAATAACTATAGATATTTGAAGTGGTTTGATTGTTTATTGAAGAAAGTTATTAGAATTCGTATAAATTTATAATATTGTTTCAATTTTTTTTCATTCTCTTTAAAAACATGTTTGTTACGAATTTTTACGAATCAGAATAAACACAGTGAATAAATTACTCTATAGCTATATGTAGAATATTTCGTAATATTGTATTTAGTATCAGGAAACACATATTGCTAAAACACTCACTACATGTTTTCGTAGCTCTATCACCAATTGGTGATTCGAATCCAGAGATTTTATTTCCGTTTGATCGAGTGCAATAGCAGACAGAGCCTAGACATTGGGTAGTAGCATAGTAGCCATTTTCCTCACATACTGGTTTGAACTGGCCCAATAGTTGTCCGTTATCTTTCTGAGCAAGAAGTTTCTACAAAGTAAGCAATTTTTTAATATAAAATTGAATATAGTTTGAATTTCACTTGTTTACAATGTAATCATGTTAAAAATAATACTTATGAAAAAACATCATATATATACAAAAAAGTACTTCAAACTATATAACATTTGAATAGGGAACCTTAGAATTTTTATCGAAATTCAAGAATTATAATTCAAATGACTAATAATCATGACTGTTATCTCAAGATGCAGACAAATGAAACATGGGGAATAATGGGAAAATAAACCTATTTCCAATGTTATACTTCCATATTTCTAAATAAATAAAATTAATAATAAAATGAAATAGTGTAAATACGTTCTATGTTATTGAAAAATATGTTTTTATTTTATTCTTTTCGTATTCGAGCAAAACTATAATTGTTCAAAACGGAAGGAATAAACTCATTAATTAGAGTTGTCACCTCATTACTATAAAACGACCACCAAATTCTATTAGTATAATTTTGTTTGTCAAGAGGATGCAACATATATATTTATTGATGCGAAATATTGGTAAACGTAACAATTACACCTAATTCAAAATAACCTTATGTCAAAAACAACACGTTAACAATGACTAACAAATTATGTCGAAAATATATAATGCTCTTTTGCCTAAAATTATTTTAATTTTTGAGACTATGAAAAAATATCGTCGCGAGAATAATTACCCATTAAGTGCCCAATAAGAACCGAAAAAGTAGACGAAACGCTTTTAGAAACCTATTTAGCAGGGGATGGTGAGATCAAAATGACTTACCAACATTGAACCTAGATGCAGTTAAATATTATCTATTATTATAACAATAGGTGTTGTTTTTCTATGGAGACATTTATAGAGGACAAATTGATAACATTAAACGATTCTACTATTATTGAAAACAAATTTGACTGTATTTCTAATAGTGCTTATATAATCAATTATAACAAGAAATCTGATTAATTAGTTAATTTATTAAATGCTATTATTACTACTATCGATAATGCCCAGTGTATGATTGATTTGTCCTGTTCTCCTCATTATTTCAAATCAATATTTAAATATTTTATTAATTACATTTTATGATTTTAATCAACCATAATTATTGTTATTTTGCTTGAAAAGGAGTTTTTTATTATTAATAAAACCGAAACAACCATGGTCTCGTAATTTTGTTTCTGATTTTTATGATAAGTTATCATATTGGATCCACTATACAGAAGTGTTTTTTTAATTACTATAAAAATATAGTTCCATAAATAATACATTATTTGGAATTATAATTATAGCTACTGAATTTAAATATACTTGTGTATAAAAAGTTAATCAGATTGTGTTCCAAAAATAATTTAATAAAGAAATAAGAATTTGTTTCATCATTTGTATTGCAAAATGTTAACATTCAATTGAGCAGCTATTTTCAAACATAGCATAAATATCAAATCAAGTATTTCATGAAATTTTTGGGAAATTGGTATCAGTGGGTTAGTTGAAGTGACATCATAATTTTACCTCCTTTTTTATATTTAAAATATTTGTTTCCAATTAAAAATACATTAAATATGTATTATCATTAAATTACTATAAATACTCTATATAATTAGAAATATTTTTGTATAATTTTGTTTCATTTAATTAAAAAGATAACCTTTTATAACTTAATCAATTTCTCAAAAAGTGTCAAATTATATTTTAACATCATTATCATCTAAACTTTTGATATTTCACATTGAAAATGTCTTACCTTTATTGAATACGCATATATAACATATTTTGAAAATATCAAATTCCACAATATGGTTTAATTATTATTATATAAAAAATATTAATAAAATAAAAATTAGTGTATATTTTTGCTAAATACAAAACGCTATTTTTGTGGAATAAATGCTACAAACAAACTTTTTTAATATGTGTATGTTATCGCCTAATTTTAATGTCTGTTAACATCTAAACATGTTTATCAAAATACTATGTAATTTATAACTTAGAAACGTTATTACATCATTAACGTTAAACCAAATATAAATATTTAATAATAACATAACGAAAATATTTTTGTATCAAAATGGGAATCGAGATACAAAACGCGTAAATATTAAATACTTTTAAAGTATATAGAATAGGTTTTTGTAAAATATATGGCTGTCTGTGCAATTTATTCCACAATTGATTCTGTATGTGCGGTGTAGGTGTTTCTTAGATTTTTCTTTTAAGTTTCCTAAAAAAAAGTGGGTTTGCAGTATTCGAAGATCGATCTTTTTAGTGAGGTGTATGTGTTGAGAAGGGTTTTTTTAGCTAAGAAGGTGAAGTTGTGAATCTAGTATGATAGTAACAAATACGTATTTTTTTCACTTAAGGTAATTTATGCATTGTTAAAGTAAATTTAATGATAATAAATTTTAAAAACTTATTTTCCTACAAATTAGATCGATTTAAAGGTAGGTTTTCGACGAAAAATCATAGAATAAAAATTGGCAATTTATTGTCGTTAGACTAGTTTAAAATAGTGTTATGTTCTGATGTGATTTTTTGTTTTTAAAGGTCAGAAAAAGTAGTTGGTACTATATAGAGCAGTGTCATTAGCGTGTTTTACTATTAAGTTGCTTTCATTATGCGATTTGAGACCAATGTGATAAACATTTAAATGAATACTTTATGAATTATAGCCAACTAAAATGTGTCTAATTTCTACCTCTCTCCACCAAGACGTGCACATTTTACGAAATAAATGCTTGGCTATTCTACAAATAAAAAATGAAAAATGATTGATAAAGGATTTAATGAGAATAACAAGGAATCAATTAGTATATATTAATGATAGATACAAAATATAATAAATCATATATAATGTATATAAGATAATAATTATAGATAATCAAGTTATAATATTATTTTCCAGAAGAAGAAAAAAACATTCACTGGTGAACTTTTATTGGGGAATGCAACCTTACTATATTTTAAATTATAACATGTTAACATACTGATATGTTAATTTTTTAAAAGATATTTTTCAGTGCCATCTGTTGTTTTAAAATTTACTTAATTTGAATATTCTCTCCTTTGACAGACAGTATCCAGCTGAAAATGTCAAATTTGGCCAATTCCAACTTTTTCTATTTTAAAGTGTTTTACAAAAATTGGTGAGCAGAGATGAAAATAAAGATAAACCTTTCAGAATTTATTGCAGAAATATAAAAACTATAATATACTAATTGAATAAGTAATTGTACAACTTAAAATTTTATATATTATCTATTCTTCTAAAGAATTAATTGGCTAACATCATCGATAATATTTTTTGTTATAACTAAACGCAACATTTTTTTTGTTTAAAATAATCAATTAATTTAATTAATTATTAATTTAAATTAGTAAATCTGTGGATGTCTACAGCTCGATAACTCAGGATAATATATATTTTATGTCCTATACTACTGGGGTATATCAATTATATTGTAATTCAATGCAAAATTATTCCTATAAATTACTAACACGTATATATGCTTTAATATTTAATTTATATGCACTAAATAATTTGAATAATATATTTTAAAAGAAACAGTAATTACGATAAATAAAATTAAATTATGTGTATCATTAGTATTGTAAAACAACGGTTGCAACTAAAAAACACAATTAAAAGTTTTACTTCTCAATAAATTTTATACTACAAAAACTATTTAATATTTTAAACGTTAGGCTATGTCGAAACTATTAAAAATGCCTCATTTCCTTTGAAAATTATTTGTTAAGATTTATAGCATTTAAAACAATTAATGACACATCTTCTTATAGTTTACATATATATAAAAATTGTTTGTATTATATAACTATAATTCTCGAATGGCTTATTTTATACAACTGTGATGCAAGATGCTTAATAAAAAACAACTGTACTCAAGATGCTTAATAAAAAAATGTTCTTGAATTTAAAAAAAACTGTATATAATTAATTATTATATGCATGTTTTTTACAATCGTTTCACTTCCTAAATATAACTTACTTCCTAGATGCACCTTTCCTACTCTAAATCTAAAAATAAAAAAATCTAAATTGTTAAATGAAATTATTTATTTAACTAATCATTAATAAAAATCTAAAAAAAACGGCAATCCTCCAAAAATAGACAAACATTAATATGAATCAAATTTCGGCTTCCTTGTTTTTTTAAACATTTTGTAAAATGGTTTATAACACCTCCATAAGGAAAACTATAATAACATATTTATCGGAGAAGGGAACTAATTGATTTCATTAAATTCCTATTTAGTTCAAGAGAAAAATTATAATTTAATTTTAATATTTGTAACATTACATTTATTTTCCATATATGTTTGGATTTTAACGCTTTTCGTATTATATTTACAAAAAAATATTGTTGTGTTTTCTATATGATACATAAATTATTAAACATTCCAAAAAAGTAAATTTCATATATCGTGAATATTATTTGATGATATGTTATTTTGTAAAATGAATAATTAATGGTTATTCAGTGTAAATTATTATATAATTTCATATTTAATATTTCATTTATTATTAATTTAATTCATAAGATTTAATATACAAATGTAGTATACAGCAGACAACGTTTTTTCCAAAAATTTAAATTAAACAAGACAAAAACTAATTAATATTTTTCATTAAACATAACTTTAAAATTTCATAAAATATATTATTTTGAGTCTGTGAATACTTTCAGTGTCTTTTTTTTTGTCTGAATATTTTAATTGGAAATATTTAATATTATTTAATCATTTAAAATATTAATTTTATATTATTAATTTTGTCGGAAATTTTAACCACACCTATTGAAATTACCTCTATGTTAGAGTTGAATAAAATTTAAGTTGTAGGTCTAACCATAAAATTATATTGTACATCACCAAAAATGTTGCAAATATAAAAAATTCCCTATCTTATTTCATCCAATTTCAATTATTATTATATTTAACTGTAAAATGATAACTGTAAATATTATTTTATAACATTTTCATACTATATACAGATGAGTACAATATGGTCTATTGCTTAAAATGTTAAATTATTAGTTAATTTAAATATTATAAAATTGCTTTTAGTTGACCACCTTATGACACACATTTCAATATGAATATAAGTAGCAGAAAATATGTAGCTAATTCGCTAGATTAAAATAATAAGATAAATCCACAAAGTATAATTTATCAGAAATTGCAATTATTAAAACGACATTTCAATCTCATTATTAGGGTATTTTATTTAATTATTTATTTATGACATTTATTATTTATTTATGACATTTATTATTTATTTACTGTATGACATTTATTATTTATTTACTGTATGACATTTATTATTTATTTGTAACATTCTGGATAAGACAGAAACATCTTTTTAATATTACAGCGTCTTTTTATATGATGTGTGGCTTTATCTTATTATGAATATACATATTTTCCAACCTTATGACACGGTCCAGCTAGGTCGTCTCGAACGCAGACAATTCTAGTGCGATCACAACTCAGACCAGGTGCGCATACGTGCGACATCTGGTGGCCTAGGAGCAGTGTCAGGTCGCAATTTTTGCCCTCCTGGATCTCCTGGACGCAGATGTCGCAGCAGCCGCAGACACCGCCCTTAGCGATGACTCGACCGTTCTGACAGCTACCCACAGCCTCGCACTCGTAGCGCTCGCAGAAGTTGGGAGGGCAGATGAAGGCCTGACTTGACGCCACAAGGAATGCAGCGGTGAGTATCACTGACTTGGCAAACATGATGTAGCGGGCTTTGTTGTCTTATCGGTAGGTAGTTCTCAGAAAAGGTTAGGCTTTATTTTTCTAGCAGGACTAACACTATTTCATATATCTGCTATATATATATATATATATATACTATAGCGAGAATTTCTAATTATTAATACACTGAAACAGTAGTTGTGGTAAATCTAGTGTGAAGTAGCCAAATGTTAATTTACTGGATTTGTAATTAATGCAATCAGCTGGCAGAATTCTCAAATAATATTGTGCAATTATAAAATAGACACCTATTTATCGTTTTCTGGCGAATTGGAAGGTCTATTATATCTAGTGACACGAAAACGTACGTTATACACACATATACGCGGCGGTATTGGCTAGCTTCGCTTATGATCGATTTTGTTTTACATTTATAAATATACGACGGTATATCCATTGATTGCGTATCACATGATGACATTTTAGAAACTATTTTTAGATGCATCCAACATAAACGTCTCTCTAGATCTTAGTCAACAATGTTATTATGTAAATAGTAGCCTCGATTTTGGTTGTATAACATAGTCAAATACTAGGTCGAATGTTAAATATACCATAGTTCACCATATAAATTTGTCCTCATAAACTTAGGTTCCGCAAAGGTGGATGTCATTATTGGTTAATATAATATAATATATCATAGTATAAAATCCATCTAAATATCGATAGTAGTTATCTCATCTTAGAGATTTAGACCGTGTTTTCGCAAATTAGTCTGTTGACTGTATCTTTTCTGGTATTGCGTATATGAAGAAGTGATTTTGAAAATGTAGATCAACTTTAACTAAATGTGTACTTATCATATTTACATATAAATATAATTTTGGATTTTGCATACCATTGATAAATATATTCAATTAACTAAACCGTAGCCATAAATATGAATAGAAATATTACTGACCCAATCACTAATACTAAATGTTTTTACCTAGAAGCTTGTTTACATAAAAGGTTTATAATAACCATATAAAGGAGATATAATGGTATTAAAAAACCACCAGTAACTTTTTTTAATAATTCGTTAATTTCATATATATAGATATATCATATTTCACTATATAGCTTTCTATTTATATTCGAAAATTTAATTTTTGATATGTAAATGATAGGTCTTTTTTAACACATATTAAATCAAATTCAACAATTTTTCAAAAATAATTACAAAATATCAATTTCTCTCCATAATGCAAATTATTATGAGTAATGCAACAACGTTTTTTGATTAATTTTTCTATTTTAGTATCGAATTTTTTATAATTATTTTTTTAATAATTTAAATAATTACAATTAATATTATATATAGATAAAATTTATTTTATATTATTAATAAAACAAAAGTAACTAAAAATATTTTTTTAAATCATTTTGAATATTAAATACATATAATATTACTTTTAAAACTATATAAAGTTAAATAATCTGCATAATTTTAAAAACAAAATTAAGCATATTCTATTCCACTCAAGGTTGCTTCTCAATAAGTAAGGTTCCACTCAAGGTTGCTTCTCAATAAGTAAGGTTCCACTCAAGGTTGCTTCTCAATAAGTAAGGTTCCTCTCAAGGTTGCTTCTCAATAAGTAAGGTTCCACTCAAGGTTGCTTCTCAATAAGTAAGGTTCCACTTAACCGTTTATAACTCTATTTACACGCTTAGAAGGCACACTTATTTGTTTCTCTAAATTTTAGAAATTGTTAGTCTTATATGCTAGATATTTTCATCAATTATTTTTAGTAGACATTAAAAGGGACCTTTTCATATGTTCAAAGTTATCATAAAACTTTTAAATACTTTTTTTATAACAAAACGGCTAAACATTTTTTTTAATAGCACTTTGCAAAATTATTTTCATATTTTTTGTCAGTTTTTCCATAAAAGCGGTGTAAAATATAAAGCGACTTTCAGCCCCGACATTTTTTATTATTACGAAAAAGTTTAATTTATTATTATTATGAATCATTATCATATTTTGATTAAAATAAAATTGAAACAAGTTAATGTTTACGTTATTATTATAGACATCTTTATTAACACATTAGAAAATCATAGGTCTAATGTATTTTAATGATATAGTTGTAAATTTTAAATGTATTGCATAGTATCTTTTATTTAAATGTTGTCATTGTTAGTACTCACATATACATAAGTAGTACACACACTGCAATATATTAAAGTTTATTACAATATTTATTCATTATTTATTTATTCATAGAAATATTTGGTTTTATGCATAGCATTGTTTTATTTTTCCTTTGTAGTCGCAAGCTCATGGATTATAAACATAGCAACACTGCTTTACTTTTATAAACATCATGGTAACCTAAATTTTGATCAAATGCCACTTACCATTAAATGAGAAAAATTGCTGAAGTAATCAATCAATAGTAACCTATAGTAACCTTAGGATGATACAAAACCGGTTGTCAACTAATTTAATATGCAGTTCTCTTGTAGCGACGTGCTTCAGTGCATTAGCAGTTTTATTCTACTGCTGTGTATTGAAATGGTTATTATTAATAGAAGTCAATAAATTGGTGACAGTTAAAGAACATATAATACAATGTGCATAGAATAAGTATTTTAAATTATATATTTTACACCAGTATACAACTTTCGTTCAGATAAACACATGCAAAAGTATTGCGTTGATTGGAAACATCATGCTTACTTTCTGAAAGATTATTTCCATTAAAGTTTTCAGATATAACAATGGTGCTCAAATTGTACAAAAATTTCAATACTGGTAACACTGTTCGACTCAAGGGCCGACGAAAGAAGCGCAAAAATGGTATTTTCACTATTCAATCCTCATCAAGTGTGGAAATTCCTGAAGAATTTTACATGATATCCCAAGAAAAGTATGCCATTTACATATATATTTATATTTTCTTTATAGTGTAATAGTTTTTAAAAAAAATCTTACCACAAAGTTATTTTATAAATATTATTTTTATAATTCATTCTTTAAATAAAATGTTATACTGTTAGGCCTATTCATTTAAATAAATATCTGGGTGAAAGGTACTTTATTTGTAGACAACAGGTGTTAACAGTTTATAGCGTGTTTATTTGTATATGTACATAAATATATAATATAAGATAATGTAGTATAAAATCGATTTTTTTTAACTCCAATATTATAAAACTACCATTTTTTATATAAATTATGTTTGACCATGCAACAAACAAAAAATGTATGTATAACATTTCATAATATTTACAAATCAGTTAAATATAAAAAAATATACGTTTTAAAGTAAAAACTAACATGTTTATTTTATCGTGCTAATTTTATCAGTACATTTGTTAAATTTTAAGAAATTTTTTTCAAACATTATATTGTATAACCCACTGTATAATATAGCCTAGATCATAGATTAATACGTTTTTTTTGTTTCGTATGACTCTTTCTATGTGAAAACAAAAACAAGGCAATATATTACATTATATCATATTAGACGTCATTAAGTTTAACCTTCAACGGTAACAATTTATAAAGCATGACCGAGACATTACTTACCTATATACACCAATGATTGTATTTATAATAGTTTTCTTTTGTTATATGAATTAAATTCATTTTCTAATGTGTATAAGTTGCTGGGAGGCAGCCGTATTATTATTTAAATTCAGACTTCATAAGAGAATGTGGCGTTATCGTTTCATACAAAAGTTTTAACATTTTCAATTTCACATATGGTGAATTTATTTAATAATATTGTGGGATTATAAATATTATTATAATATTCGTATAAATTGTTTAAATTTAACTTTATTATTTCACTATCAAAGGATAATATATATATAGTTATGTAATTAAAGTTGTTTAACATCACGATTTACATTATTAGCTTTAATCAGGAGAGTTATAAAATATTTCGCTTGCCAATGTTGAAGAGGAATGAGTTCCGCAACGTTTGATAGGATATAAATCAATTTTTGAATAATAAATTTCAAAATGAATTCAATCTGACAGATAGATATATTATAAAGCTTTCATATCTTAAAATCGTCAAAAATTGACTTAGGCCTACGCGCTATTTTCTGTAACTTTAAATCTTATTTTGTTATAACAACAATGATATTAAAAGGTATAACGTATAAGTTAGTCATTCGCCCAAAATCTATCATCTGAAGTGCTTCATAAAGATAAACATTTTGTATTTGCTAATGTTTTTAATATTTACTACTGTTCTTGCTTTCGACGATTATATCATTATGGTTTTTAATCGCAAATTATTTATACAAAAAAATTTTATGTTTAAGATAATAATAAAATATATATTTATTATATAATAATAAAGATAAAAGATGCATTTAAACATTGTATATTTATATTATAATTTAATCTTTAAGATAAAATATAATATAAATATTATACAATATTATATAATATAATATAAATATATATAATATTAATATATATAAAAAATATAAGTATAATAAATATATTATATAAATATACAAAAATAATGTATAAAAAATATAAGTATAATAAATATAAAATACATTGAAATTTTGCATAAATATATACATGTATTGTGCTTTACTGATTAGCTCAAATTTATTTTTCACATTATGCTTTATAATTATTTTTTAGTACAAAATTGACAAAATATTACGTCTTTTAAATGTTTAACTCATGTTTATTTGTCTATCGTTTTGTTTAGTTTTGAACATAATGTTCCTTACTCCATTAAAAAACGAGGACGTTGGTTACTTCAAGAAAAATTGATTGATATAGAACTCGAGGAGGATAACCACAAGAACAATGTTGTCATTATCCAGGAAGATATAGACTTGGAAAGACGTCATAAACAGTGTCAAGTGTTTATCACTGGTTCAAAAGAGAAGCGAAGGTTTAGAACATATATGAATGGAGACAGTCTGCAAGCTCAAAAATTGTTGGACATATCGCGACGCGAAAGCGCCAGTTCACAACCAATTGAATCTATAACATTGATTAAATTTACATCTCCAACACCAGAATTCTGCTCATTTGGTGATCTCGGCGTGCCCGCTTTAGGTAAGGTTCCCTTCAAATGCCTCTATTTAGCAGTTGGAGTGAATTGTATTATTATGTATATTAATATGTTGTCAGTCATTGGCGGATCCTTCATAGTTTGAGAAAATTATATATATTTTTTTAATTGACCTAAAAACAGTTTGAATCAGACACTTTTTCTAAAAGAATTCCACAAGATAAAATATAAGCACTTGCTGCAACTACAAGAAAATTAATTGAAGATTATACGATATTTTCAACTAATAATTATGATGATTGAATATTTTAAGTTTCCTAAACAAACCGTGAATGACTGGATCATAATAAAATACTAACACATAATATTTTAAAATCAATTAGCTTCCTGTGGTTAAACATGCTCATTATGTCTAAAATTCGTGTTGTTATACATTTTTAAAATGTTTTGTTTTCATATTTAGAAAAAGCTGAAAATCGAAATTTTCGCCGAGAAAAACAAATGTTATGGAAAGAATTAGATGATTTAAAAGCAGAAGCGCATGAGCTTTCTAACTGTTTAACATATAAATCAAAAATAATTCAATTAATAAAATCTTCCCAAGAATTAAATTTAGGCTATCAAGTTTCTAAGCAGAAAACATGTAAAACAAATGCAAACATTACAAAAGCATCTAAGTTCACTAAAACAGCTGCAGTTCCCAATTTACAAAAGAGTTGTGTTCTCCCGCCAATACAAACGGATCCAGTGGCAATGACAACGAAAACCGTGGTCCTAGAACGCGCCGATATTGAGCCTTATGGTCTCTGGAAAGCATTCGGAAGTCGTTACATTGAAGGCACCAGTTATCCTCGACGATTTATTGTTGATATTTCCAATCAACTCGCCAACTTCCACCATATTGCCGGGTGTGTACGACTACTGGCTGTCTTGGTTGTCACTGAAGTTCCCCGAAGGACGGCAAGTGCAAAAACTCTGGTTCACTGCTCAGTGAAGCTCAACGTATGCCTACAGACGGAAGGACAAATTAAACTACCATCGCTTCTGGATGGCAAGCGGTACTCTATCACTGAGCTGATGGAGAAAGCTTTCAGAGACGCAGTTTTGGTTGATAAGAGCAGGTACAGTTTAAAAAAATTATTATTTTACTAAACAGAATTAATTTTTTAGATTCTGAATCGAGTAAGAAAGTATAATAATTATAAAAAATGGTACAGACTTATAAACTTGAAATTTTTAAATATAATATCAAATTGTATTTTATTTAAGCATAAGAAATTAAAAATTTTTTTTCAAAAAGTATTAAATGACACACATTCCAATTTTGGTAATTGTTTTTATATACATACATTAAATCTGTCTGATGATATATTCCCCATTATTCTTTGATTCTGAAGGCTGAAGGCAGCATCATGACTTAGCATAGTTAGCATCATGAATATAGTAAATCAATAATTAAATTTCTACAAGTTTGCATCTTTCTATTTTTATAGACTCTATATGAAAGATATAAAAAATACATATGGAGTCGTCGAACAACCCGTTTAAAATCATTTAGTATATTGCAATTTATTCTTATTTATGAGATATTACTTAATTTTATCATATTATTAATAGTAGAAATTGACAATCTAAAGAAATTGTTCTAGGACTGTTTAATATGTTTTGTTAACTAAATATTTAAAATTGTATTATATTAATATTAATAATTGCATTCATTTGTTTTTTATAGGTTAATTTAGTCTCACTATTTGATTAATATTTTATTTTAATGATATCTCTAATAGTTACGGTTGACGATAAAAAATACTTTTCTTTTTAAAAAAACATGTTATTAACATTAATAATGCCATTTAATTTAAATTATGTTTTCTTAATCATTTTTTTAAAATGTATACGCTGGTTAAATTATAATAATATTTTTCACTTCATATATTCTCACACTAAACTTCTTACCTTTTAATCCCCAACCCAACTTTTAATATTAAAAAAATTAGTTTCATATATGTTTTTTTATGTTTATTTTTCAAAAAATACATTTTAAACTATAATATGGTTCACATTTAATATCACTTTCTTTTAAAATTACACGAAATTCATTCTAAATAAATATTGAAGCTAATTTTATGACGATACCAACGAATTAATTTGATATGTCACAAAGATCGAAAAAATATTGGAAAAATCTTTTTTTTCTAGATAAATCATTGATGATGTGACAGATACCAAGTCACGTGATATAAAAAATTCTTAAAATCTTTCTAAACAATATACAACACCCATCTGAAAATGTAAGCTAAATTGAACGATATTGACACCATAAAAGAAAATTTATTTTTACACCCTATTCCCCGCCCCCAAAAAAAAACCCCACCCTATTAGCATTTCTAATGTTAACTGAACATTGTCGAATAGACTAAATCAGAAAATTTGAATATAATGATATTTTTAATATATTTGAAGCATTTTCTTTTTATTTGTAATTTAATCCATTTTTTAATCATATATTTTATTATTATAACCAGGTAGCATTTGTTCTCGCTGATCACATTATTAAACTTCATTTAATTTGTAGGTTATCATTTGAATTATGCCGGAAAAGGGAAATATTTATGCACGTACCCGACAAAAATCAAACAATTAACCGAACTGACCATGAAACTTTATGCACTAGAGATCCTCCAGCACCAATTTCCAGAATTCCTATAACCAATGCAACTTCTGACAGCTGTCCTCTGGACTCATCGATACTTTCCTGTGACCTCTGCCAGACGCTTATTTCCACCCAGCCAAAGTTGCGCAACCTCACACTCGGTGTCTACCTTCAACAATGCAAGCACCCGTTCTGTTCGAACTGTTGGCATCAGCACCTTCTCCGGAAAATACGAGTCGACCGAATAGCCTCGGCCAATCTCCTCTGTCCTCAGAATGCCTGCGCGGCATCAGTTGATTTGGCCACTACTCTCAGTTTTATATCACTCACGGCGTACAGAGAGTACCATGCCACACACGACCTGGTAACTGAAGCAGCTGACGACACTAATGTGGTCTACCACCGTTGTGCCAACCCCAAGTGCACCCAGTTGATCCAATGCGCTGCAAAAGAAAATCCCGACAACTCATTGGGAGCAGAAGGTGATGGAGCAGTAACTTTCACTCTACGGGGCTGCTGTCAGAAAGTCTTCTGTGCAGCCTGTCGACCAGCCTCGAGTCGACACTTTCTACCCTTTCTCTCCAGATCGCATGGAGCACCTGGCAATTCCCGCGTTCTGCATCGGGGGACCGCGGTAACTCCACGACGTAGTGGGACAGGTGTCATGCTGGAAATGATAGATTCACAAAATGTTCTCAGCAATCGCAGTGGCTTTAGGCCCTTTCCCTCAGTGAGGAGGTCGCACGACGTGGTATCCAGAGTGGCTGAACAGTCAGCAACAAGAAGAAGATTCGATGATTCTTTGTCGGATGATTCGGATATTCTTGCTAGCACTTTACAAATTAGGTGTAACAATTAATATATTATTAATTTCAACGTGATCTAAATATTATGTTTTATTCATAATTATTATTTTTATATTATTATTATAATAATTACTATTGTATAAATTAATGTTACCTAAAATTAATTTGTAAACGTAAATTAATTTTTCCAGACTATTTTGTTATTTAGAGGGGCCCTTATTTTTATTATCGTGACAAGTTATACAAAGTGAAACAATATATTCACTAGTTTTTGTGCAATTTATAGAAATTTTATAAAAAAATTAAAATAACAATAACTTCAATTACATTTTTTTATTTATATTTAAAACATAATCATCTTTTTTTTCAAAGTATCGGTTGTGTTAGATTATTATAAAGTTTTTTTTTTGAAAAAATGTAAAAACTGCAATTATATTTATTCTTTTGTGTAAAAAGTAATTATCATCCATAAACAATATACACAAAAACTGTAACATTATGCTATTTTATAGCGCTTTTAATAATGAAAAAATTAAAAACTAAGAATAGAAAGTTGAAGAACTGCATTAATATAAACGATCAGATATTAATTAAGAAGTTAAGCAAGTATTTGTTTATAAGTTTTAGTTTATGTTACTTGAGAAAGCTGAATAAAAAAGTTAAACTATAATATATTATTTACCCATATAAATTACGTAATAAAATATTATAGATAAAATCAATTTCAAATTAGACATAACAAATACAAAATAACTTTTGGTATAAACATCTGTAAAGATATTTGCCACTGTTGAATAAAATAATAAAAAGTAATGACTTTATAGCAATAAAACCTAGTATAGTATACTGTGTGTTTTGCACAAATAACGCAAAATTGACGTCAAGTTCTTAAAACTATTTTTAATCGATGCTAATTAAACAATTAAATTATTTAAATTTCATTAATATATTTTATTAATGTACCATTAACATAATTATTATATTTTATATTAAACGACGTTTTAATTTTTTCAAGAATAAACAGTAACTACCTTTCTATTGCTAAATACAAAACCGATGTATTTTTAAATAATAAAACTGTAAAATATTAATGAAAACATACTAAACAACTACATAGTCAAAATTTTAAATATTGTCAAAATCATTATCCATAAGGCAAGATTTAAAAAAAACTTTTTTTCTATTTTTACATTTGAATTTACCATTTTACTTTAGACTATCTTAGATTATGACACATAAATTTACAGTATCTTCCAAAAAACGACAATAATAAAAACTTTTAATTTATCTGATTAATGTTTTAATTTTTAGCATTATTTTAAAGAAAAATGCTTGCATAAAAAATAACTATGTCTTGTCATTATGATAATATGTGTATTTAGAATATGGATTATTACAGGATAAAGTGACTTTACAATTATATGAAAGGCTATAAGGGGTTTGTGAGACATGATATAATAAATATAAATGATTGCACCACATACACAAGTATTGAAGCATAATATGTGTTATCTGCTTGTTCTTAAAAGTACAACAACTAAAACTAGATAAAGGTTATACGAATCAATATATACCAGATCAATACGAATGACCAGTTTCTGTCAACTGAAAATATTTATTATCCCTGCAGGGCAGTATGTTTATACCATATTAACCCTTCAATCTATGTGTGGTAGTTCATGGGGGAAGGATACACACCCTTCTTTCCCATTGACCAATTTAATTGAAATTTTGTACATGTACACCTTGTCGCCAAATAAAAAAGAATGTGCTATTTTTCTTTTGCATCATCGATTTGTTGATGATGACATCATAAAAAGCGAATTATAATTAATGTATGAATATTTGAGGAAAACATTGTTTGTAACTCAGTAAGGTGAAATTTGAAAATATATTTTTGTATTGGTAATAAATTTTAGGCCTTTTAAGGTGACGTTAAATAACCGACACTTCGAAATATAAAACGGAAAGATGATTTTGACCCCAAATATAATTTTTATACAGATAATTATTACTTTTTACATATCTATACATTTGGGAGCGATTTAAGAATCAGAAAATACTATTTAAGTAGATATATCAGGACTATATCATGTACAGATATAAATATTGTGTCTCTGATAAATTGAAAATACTAAACTTAGAATAATAATTTTAAATATCATTTTTCAGCTATATATACAAAATTACACAACTTTTCTAATATGGATTCACCTTTTGTGTTGATATGTTTATATGTTTATAAGTTTCTTTATATCATGTATGTATATATATATATATTGTTATTTTCTTATCTTGTACATTCCATTGCTATCAAATCATAGGTATAAATATCAATCAATCAGCTAATAAATCAATATAGCATAAATTAATATGTTGTAAATATATATATATATATATTTCAATGTTATTCGACACTAATAATATATTTTTCAATGTGTTACGTGATCTGAAGCCAAATTCACCAACCGAACTACAGACTATTTAGTCCGGTTTTCAGACTAAATAGTTTTAAGCTGGACTTTTTC
>JAUZND010058298.1:8136-18525 GCA_034780555.1 Coelogynopora nodosa
TAGTAGTATGAAATGTTAGTAGTATGAAATGTTAGTAGTATGAAATGTTAGTAGTATGAAATGTTAGTAGTATGAAATGTTAGTAGTATGAAACGTTAGTAGTATAAAATGTTAATAGTGTGAAATGTTAGTAGTATGAAATGTTAGTAGTATGAAATGTTAATAGTGTGAAATGTTAGTAGTATGAGAGTGGGCACTCTATTTTACCTCAATACGTATTTTATCCCCCTCGGCTCTAGAACTGAGTCCTAAGTTTTGTTTATTATAGTCGGACTTTAACTAAGTCAAGGTAGGTCGTTTCCGGGTAAGTCTGTGTCGGTGAATCAGAATGTGGGGTTCTCCAGTTGATATGGCAATTCCGTTTAGAGAGTTTGTTTCCCAAAGCAGATAAACGAAATCATATGATTCCACTTTCTCATTCTCTGGCTTCTGCTTGGAAGTGGTTGGTATAAAAGGCCCTGCGAAGCGCTTGTAGCTCATTTTCTTTTCTTCCGCGCAACAGTTAACAACGTCTAAAACTTAAGACGACAAGACTTCGTATTTTATCTATATGAAATATTACTAATAATTTGAGTCACATGTAGCTAAAAAGCCATTATAAAGTAAAACGAATTCATAAATTTTCATAAAGTATAATACTTACATCAACTTTAATTTTATTCTGCGCATTTTGTATATTAAATATTATGTTAAGACTTTTAATTATTAAAGTTCATTAAATGTTTTCTTGTCTTCTAACGTGGTAACTATAGAAAAATGTCTACAAAATTATATCGTGTTTTTCATACAGCAATTTCAAGTAAAATGAATCTGAGTTTGTTTCGATTTCTTTCAAATGCGTGGTGAATTTATGCTATTGAAATATGTAACAATTGTTGATCTCTAAGTAGAAATAGAAGTAGAAGTAGATAAATATAATATGTTATCTCATTAAAAAATGAAGTACTTAAAAAGTAGAATCTACGAAACAAAGACTAAAAATTTATCTTTTATCTACAAATACTATTAATTTAGTATGATAACTATTTATCCACCAATATTTAATAGACATTGATTATTGACTGTTACACAACACGCTTAAATCAAGCAATGAGCTTGTTAAGCACTGCTATGTTTTTGCGCTGCTTTATTAATCGCAGATTAATAAACGATGAGAAACTATCAAAATCTAGGCCGCATATATGCAAATATATTTATAAGCAAAGTCAATTAAAAAGTGTCTGACAATATCACTTACTCATTGCTATGGTTTAATTGGCTCTTACTTTTGAAAATCACGTAACTTTCGATAAATAACCACTAAATATATTATAAAGTTGTTATTGTACCATACATGCGAATGTATGTAGGTACTTTTTATGGTTAAATACAAGTATAATCTATAACTATTACTTACAATTAGTTATGATATAGTTGCCGGGTCGATATTACGACTAAATGCATTTTGCTTAAAAAATTTTCATGAAATTATTGGATACACAAGCCCGTAGCAATACCTTTTTCATTGGGGGGGGGGGCACTTTTATAAAAGATACTATTACCAAAATTATAAATTATAAATTATAAATATTAAATATCGCTATGCTCCCAAAAAGTTTATTTAGTCTATGTATACATGAAAAAACATTTATTTTGACTAAAATATATTTTGCAAAAGTAGATACATTTTAGAAAGTTAAACAAGGAAATAGTAAAAAGATGTTATCTGTAATAATAGAATAAAGCTGAGCCACATTTGTTTTTTAAATATTTTTTTCATTAAAAAAATATTGGGGGCCACGGCCCCCCTGCCCCCCCTGTTGCTACGGGCCCGATACAGGGTCTTAGCAATGGTATGGAAATATTTAATATGTTTTTATAACTTCTTCTGTTCTGTTAAAGGAAAAGAAGTTATGAAATGTGTTTCTCTAACTTTCATGTTTCTACGTTTATGCTCTGTACCTATTTTTCTAAAATTATCTTTCTTTTCATTTGAAAAAGTAATTTATATTTTATGTAAATATATTTATTATTAGTGATTAGTGAGGTTATTTTATTTCACATTTGTGACCATCCAAGCGATCCGAAGGACTATATAAATAGTCTTTTGGATCGCTCGGCTGGTCACATTAGTAAGATAACTCAGTGATAATATTAATCAAATTAAGCACTCCGGATTTACTTCACTAATTCTGAACCTAAATGAAAAGTGGAACAGAAATGATTTTCGACGACCATTTGACGATGAATAAAGCATAATTTTAAGTTGAAGAATTCCAACTAACTCAAACAAACATTAATTTAGTAAACTGTTCTTATTAAACCTTTATGTCATTTATAAAATGTCATGGAAATAAAGATTTTTTTCTAAATGATTTATTGATGTGACATAAAACATATTAGTCAGTTTTGCTTTATGAATAATTTTACCATTATTCTTATCTATTTATATTGGTCAATTATAAAGCAAATAAATAATATAGGGCGTCGTGGTGGGATCATTTACATTATTCAAACTGTTAGTGTTACAAAAATAAATGTTTTATAAATACAAAATGTCATTACTTTTCCACGCAGAAGATTAAACATGTTGTGAAAATTTCAAATTGATAACACTTTAAACTAAAGAGATACAAACACACAATTAGTTTGTTTCAGTTACGTGTTTATTTAGTAATGGCGCCTCCATAAAAATGTTTCACTAGAACCATTAAAACCATTCCTGCACAAAGGCAGGAACATTATATCTGACAAAGAAGCATCATTCACGTAAAACCACACCGTCAAGAACAATCTAATTGAACTAGAAGGAAAAACCTTATCAAGCGAAATCAGTCAGTCAACTTCTCAAAAAAATTGCGAAGATGCAAATCAATGAATGCACAGTTATGGTCTTGCTAGGACGAATGCGCTTTTCCTGTCCTGGTCTGGAATACCATGCAAGATAATCAGTTTAATGCAAGTTATTATAAACCGAAGATTATCGCGGAATATGATATGTCAATGTCGGGTGTCGAGTTAATGGTGGATCACACGGTCCGATACCTTCTCGTGCAATAGGAGCCTGTATTAGTTGGACTCATGGTTTCATGTGCAACATGCTAGATTATGTCACTCAATTTCATGCTTATCTGTCGAAATATCATACATACAGACATATTCTTAGCAGTTTGTGTATCAATCTCTGCATGCAGCTAGTTACTGTATAATACCTCACAGGTGAGGGCAGGCCCTTAAAATTGATCATACTGCAGCAAGTTAAACCGTCTAGATTGCATTCAGTATCGAGTTTGAACCTACAGATTTTTATCAGGTCGGTGCATCCTCAAAAGATGACATTATGGACTATGCACAAGAAATGCTGATTAAATAAAAGGTTCAAATAATTTGTGTAATAGTTTTTGTATCCACTGTTGTGAATTTTATAGAACCACGACTGGTGAAAATTGATCAAAGTCGAAAGTTTTGTGACGGACAATTTCATGGACAATTGTATGAAAACTTCACTCATCGATTTATTGATTTACATGTTGTACAGGTTATTAGTAAAAAGTTTAATTGAAATTTTATAATTATTTTACGATATGTTAATTTCAAATATTATCAAATATTCAAATTGTCTCAAAAAGGATAAAATGCGTTTAAAAATCAAATGTTTTCAATTAATAATAATATTTATTATCTCTAAATATGTTGAAATATAAGTTCCAATATATATATATATATATATATATATCAACAGTTCAGTTCTGTATGTGCATTGTTAAAGTTTTAATGTTATGGGGTCGTAAACAACTCCACGACTAAAACGAACGGTGTCCAGAGACGACTGAAAGTAACAGTTAAAACACAAGTTTTGTAATCTTCAGTTAGGTTTATTTAATACTTATAATATATAATTTTGTTCTCACAAAGGTTCTAATTGACAGTAACGTCTACATCATATTTTGTGAAATCCATAAATCGTATATATAAAAAATAAGCATGTATTGTTTTTTAAATACAACAAATAGATTTTAATATTGATAAAATGGATAATTTCGGTAAAAGTTCTAACATTTATAAATTTAACCTTAACATTATAAAGTCAACTACTACCCTTATACCTATTTTTAAAAAACTTTAAAATAATATATTCATTTATCAAAAAATTTAATATCAGGTGTATAATATATTTTATTATATTTTAAGATTCAACAATGTTAATATCCCATTTATATTCTTACAAATCAAGTGTAGTATTTTTCTGTAAAAAATGATAACTTATTAAACAATAACAATGTAATTATCTTGTAACAGCCAAATTTATTTAAACAAATTCTAATATTACAATTTTAAGCAAATATTTGACAGTAATGCCGCTTTTCAAAGCTATTGTATCATTGGTCTATATTTACCCTGTTAGGTGCATCAGTTTAATTGAAGTGCACTTAAATGGGATAACAAGTATACATTCTATTTATTATTAATATCGAACTATAACACTACATCTGGTTTCTAGTTTTTATAAATTCATTATTTTTTCAAACATTTACAGACTTGTGAGTATTGTAAATATATATACATTATATATAAACTTTGTTGTTGTATTGCTTCCTCAGTGAACAATATAATAGGTGAAACCTGTTTTCCATTTTAGTTAAAGTAACTTTTAGGTAATTGCTATTTTAAAGTAACTGTCTTTAAAATATTTACAAAATTTAAATAATTGTAAAATTCTTATTTGTATTGTGTATGAACAGGATAATTATATTTTAATATATTTTAACTATAGTTATATTTTAAGCGTTATTTTTCCGGTAACACTTACCGCTTTTACAATTCGTTGTCAGCATAATACTATTTGAAACACGCGCCTAATGTTTAAACTACTTCTTACTCTATGCGTGTTTGTCCTCAATTATTTGCATGCAGTATATTTGAAAAGCTATGGTACTAAGATAATCGATACATAAGCCAAGATATGGTCCCGCTATTCAAAGCAATATGTTCATTGTTGGCAAATGTACTCTGTACGCAAGTAACTGTGAAGTGACAAAAAACAAATCTATCTGTTTTAATTTATACGAACCGAAAGAAAAGTTATGCTGAGAACGTTATCAAAAGAATTTAAAAGAAAGGCAATTATCAACTGTAACTGAGAATCATAATTAATAAATAGTAAGGCTATTCTCTGCCTATTTTTAGGAAATCTTCATTTTTAATTTTATGAATCTTTTACCGTGATTGAAACAAATTTATTATGGACATATTACACTTGAAAAACACATAATATGTGAAATCAATATCGAGATTTTTTGCATGCTGCTAATGAAGAATGTCCTACGACAAAGTAAATTATCATCTACAATATATAATACACTCTAAACGACACTCATACTAACACACCCATAAAAAATACTGATGTTTACTCAGGAAAAACGAAATCTGAATATAAATGTTATTCTAATAAAATAATTAGAATAAAATGTAGAGACATCATTGAATGAGAATTACAAGAAATATAAGCTTCCCTGCTTAACATCGACCAGTTTTTTTTGCATTATTTTCCCGTAAATGTCCGACCTCGTTTCGAAGATAAAGCAGATCATTCAGTAAGATGAGTTAACATATAACTGTTAAAAAAGATTATTCAAAGCGTCATTTTACAAAGTCAAATGTAGGGAAGAAAAACATAACTAAGAAAGAATAAAAGGACAGCTCAATTAAAATACACAAAATAAACATACATACGTAATACACAAAATATGTATTCACCAGTTTAAGCAATTCCACTGATAATATTAAGTTATTATTAAAATTAAAGTATTTTAATTCTTACTATAATCTGTTTAATAATTTTGTATTGTTTTTTATGAACAAGTTACTGCATTAAATTAATTTTGATAATCAATTAATTTGTCATTTAATTCTGCATATGTAAAATATGAACAAAGTTTACTAACCGAAGTGTGTAAATATTCTATCGTTAAAATGGCACGTTTTCAATAGTAATGTGATTTATCAAATAAAATAAAGTATAATCCTAATTCAAATAACATGCTACTAATATTATTGAGTGTTAAATATATATATATATATATTGTGTGATTATTAAAATTGTAGGTTCACAATTTAAGAAAAATAAGATTGATCGTCGTTTACAGTTATTGATTTACTGATTCGTGATTTTGCGCTTAGAGTCAAAGAACTGCACCATATGTGACTAAGTCTGTCTGTCCGTTTGTTTGTTTTGTCTTTAAGATATCTAAAATTATAGACATAATCAATAATTATGTTGTCTTCTGAATGGCTCGCACACTTGCTTAAATAGTTTTTTAAAGGAACCAAAATAACAATTACACATTCAGATAAATTAACAAATTAATTAATTTATGAATTAAAGATTACCATATATAATTAATTATAAATGATATAATATTAGATAAATTAACAACAAGGATAAAATAATGTAAAACAAAATACTCTAATAGATGAAAACTAAAAACCTAATTTGATTTTATGCCGTTTTCTGTACTGATATTGTTTCACTTAAATGTTTTTATATATTTTATATTGAAAACGTATATATTGAATAATATCAATACACTGAGCTAGCAGATATGTGGAAGTAAAACAGAAATGACATATTTAAAATGCCAAAATATTTATTAAACAAATGCTAAGGTTTCCACATGTCTGCCCAAATTCTGTCATTCGAATTAAGTGACCTTACAAAAACGCATTGTCGACAGGCAATCGATGCTGACATCGAATCAGCGGATTCTTGGCAAACCTAACGAATTCTTATCCTCTGAAAATATGAGCTAGTGGGTCAAGAAAACTGAGCAACACCGTATAGGCACCCAAGCTGGATCAAGAAAATCTAGCCACTCTGGACCAATTTAAAAGAAGTACAGCAAAGATACAAAAATAATGACACGGTGTGTCACCGACAGTAAAAAGTTTTTAATTTTGTCTAGTATAAAATGGCCTTTATGGGTGTCGCTTGCGAAATATATCTAACGGGTCAAAATGTAATTTATTGGTATGTGGTTTAGGGACACTATCCCCGTCGGTTTATTGATGAATATTTGGCGAAACTCGTGAAGAAAATATTAAAAAATATATATTTACGGAATGCACTAAAGTTATGATATTAAATTTTTTTATAAATCATTCACAATCAAAAACTGTTATAATAACTTTAAAACTAAATTTTATCAACTGATACAGATACTAGAAATTTAACATGAACCTAAAACATATAGTAAAAGACAGAATGAGAAATATGTATTATTAGGTGCAACTTTAAAACAAATTGTGCCTTGATGGCTAATTTAGGACTTCTTCAGAATAACATATAGTTAAAAGGGAGCTAATAGTTTTTCATTGTTTGTATCAAAACGAGATATAGGGTGACAAATGAACCGTCAGATGGATAAAGGGAAAACTTTTATGAATGTTCATTGATGCCAAGCCAAGAATTTACTCAAAGAAGTATAATATACTGCATACAAAAAAAAGTGTAGCAGTATTAAGCTGGAAATATTCCTAACAGTATTATATATCAAGTCAACCGACGGAATCTAGACTTAAGGGAACTATATTATCACACCTCTAGGCAACACCACCCCTAAACGCATTTCACTTTTATTGCACATTTCATCGTATTTCATCGCTACGCCAAAGGCCTCTGTCGCCAATTTTTAAAATGCAACACAGCAGTGACGTATCTTGCCAATATTGAGTATCTTTTGGATGGGGGAGTAGCTTTTGTAACAATTATCTGTATTCATAATTCATTATACAATATTTAGATATATTGACATATGTTCTGTTTTCAGTGAGCAACATGGCGTAACCAACCGACTGTAATGTATTGTTTTAGAAATAATTATGACTAAATATTACCAACTAGTTTTACTAACAAGTCTACGAAGAAATACAATACAAAACGATGCAAAAACCATTATGCACATCGGTTGACTAAAATGCATAATGTTATGTATCATTCATTTTCTATCCATGTTTTCGATATTAACTGTACATTTTAATTCAAATTAATTTTATGGTTTGAATACTCACAAATCATCAAATTATAGATAATTGTGTGCATATATATTATACTTTTTATTTTACAAATAATCATTTTTTGCAGGGAAAATTATTTTAGTTAGATTCTTCTTTCGGTCACAATTTCAGCTCCATCGCTGCATGTAGTCAAAATTAATTAAATGGTTTGGTAAATTTTCCATCACTCCTACTGTGATAATGTTTCAAATTTTCATCTACGTATTTCAATTATTCATTTCTCAATAAATTCGAGTAAAATTTCAAAACAAAATTTGTTATTACGATTGATTAACTTATTTAAATTTATATTTAATTTATTCAAAGTAAAACAAAAAGAAACATTAAAAATACTTTATTTTGCACGCACATATGATAAAATAATAGTACTGACAATGTTCAATTGAAAAGAATAAGTTTATAACTTTTTATCACGAGATTTTTTTAAAGTTTACAATCAATGTGAAAATGTTTTTCACAGATCCATATACACCACGTGAAATACTAATTATTTTATGTTCCTTTCTAAGAAACACGGCAACATATAATTTCAACAGGATGTGTGTAATAAAGCGGTAACAATTTCAGATTATTTTCTACATCAGGAAAAATAATAAATTAAATAATAGATATGTTCCACTTCTGTACCAGGTATTTTCAATTTCTAAAGCATCGCGTGTATGCCGTATAGTCTATTTAAGCAAAAGCAAAATCTCATTGTATGATAATTACATATGCAGTGTTGGATTTTTACAATATTTTTATCAAAAATATCACGATAGGTTCAATTTTTTTTCTTCTTAAATTCTATTTATGTAATTATTTTTGTAAACAATTTGTTTATGTGAAACATTACGCAATATAGTTATATTTACGGAACCATTAAAAGTTAATGTAAAAATCTATTTTTACCTATGGAATTCAATTATTGTAGGCAGGTATATTATTTTATTTGTTTTAATATGGTTAGTTAAAGTACATGGGCACAGGTTGTGACAAATTGAATTATATTTCTTAAAAAGCTTCTTCTACTCCTTAAAAACAAATAATAATTGCTTTTCTGTGGCTTATTTATCCACTTATTTATTAAAAAATGATGATTGATATACAGTGAAAGTTTATTTACGTTTAGTTCATATCATGAGGTCTCAAATATATATCAGAATTTGTTGATAGTTTTGCGTTTGCCACAAAAGTGGTCTCTAGTGTTTATTGTTGTGAAACAAAAGTATTTACACGATTGAGCAAGTAAAAATGGACTAATATAATTGTTTAAAATGGCAAATTTGATTTAATGGTAAGCATACTGAACAAATACAAATTGAATTACATGACTGGTCAACAAAAAAATATTTTTGCTAATAATACAAACGTTTTTTATGGTTTTTTACATACTAAAAACGAACAAAGAAAAGTGAAAAAGACGCAATAGTGTCGGCAAGAAATACCATCGACAGGGAATATGGTCGAAAAGGAATGACACCGACACCGATTTATATGTATTAACCGGAATAAGATAGACACAACAATTAGTACTACTGGAATAGTATCCAGTATTACTGGTATCATTGTCAAGTACTGGAATAGCATTAAGTCCACGCTTTTCCTGTAATCGTTTCAGTCTTATTCCGTGTTAGTTGACATTTTACAATATTACTGAAATTCTGGCAACTTTATTATATAGCATGTGCCATTTATTATTGTGGACGATATTTTATTTAGACGCCATTCCGTGTCGATAATATTCTGGTTAGGCCTTATCCCGTCTTATGCCACATTGTGTTACATAATTATTTTATTAATTTTGAATTCCCTATCGTATTGCATGTCAACGCTATGCCGCCTACTGATTTATTCATATCAGTTCTAGATTTTCAAATATTTTGCATTTTATATAATACATTACACAGCATTGTAAATTGACTAGTTGTTTCTATTGCCATTTATTGTAAACGTAGAACTAATTTGTTCGTTTTCAGCATCAGAAATTATATAAGTTTCATACAACGTGTTTACTGATTTGTGATTAGGAAACAGCAGACATGTTGACAGCTTAGTTGTGACAGCTATCGGTATATAATAATGTGGAACATGTTTATTTGTTATACATTTTCTACTTAATTATTTAGATTCTGAATAATCAGGCAAAAGGCAAAACAAACTTACCAACCTTGAATTAATGGTAAATGAGCTTTATCTTGTTTCTATTGGGAAAGGAGACACTCACTAGATCACTGAATAACCAGTATCTATAGTCGTGTTTAATATAATAATAGTAATAATAATAATAATAATAATAATAATAATCGTTTATTAAAGGACACTGTACAATGGGAATCGGTACAGGAGCGTAAACAT
>JAUZND010058309.1:0-18525 GCA_034780555.1 Coelogynopora nodosa
CGAAATATTACAATACACTTTTTACCTGCAGCAAGTGCTATCTTCCTATTTTTCTTATTTTAATAATGCTGCCAAGGTAAGCCCAAACATTAATACAATCTGATTATCTCTGACCAATACCGAGTCTATTTATAAGTATCTGACAAAATTCGGTTTTTTGAAAAATCGGGAAGGGAAACACACAAAGTCGAGATATATCTTGACGACAATGAAGGAGAAGATTCATCCTCGTCTCAACACATTGAGACAGTGTACTGTTCACAGCTCTCATGAAGAGGATAATATATAGTTTATTACTCTTAAGTTTAGTGTCATATATTTTTCCCAGGAAATATTCCACTATATACATTAACCACCACACTATCCTTCCCTGGATCGTCGCAATTCTCGTCGCTTTCCTCCAATCTGAACCGTGGTCGATTCAGATTGGTAGACAACGCGTACGATAGGGACTCAAAGAGAAATCTAGTTAAGGGTGATGAAATAGGAGTGTCAAAATGTATCGTCACACACGGGGAAAAACAAGATTGTTTCGGGCCTTCTCTGTGTATTCCGACTTGCGATAATAATAGAAAAAAAATTCGATTTCGTGATTCATTAAATTAACTGTATTCTTCAACTGCTAGTATAAAAACCTGCATATAAAAGCCAAACTTCGAATTATTTCCAGACTTGACTCGTGTACGAAGTTGGGTATTTTCCAATCGTTGTTTGTTATTTTATTGTTTGTGGTTAAAATGATTCCGAAAGTGATCGATATTAATCAATATGCAGCAACTGTATTTTGGTAAAATTATCTCCTGCTCAGCCAATTATTGTTTAGTGCCCCTCCTCCTCTGCTTCATTCGGTTTCAATGGCATCGGCTCCTAACACAACTGGGAATAACAGCGGTAAGGGACAATTATGTGGCTCTTCATTTAAACGCGTAAAAAACTTTTAATACATTTTCCAGTTATAAATATACTTCAATTCTACAGTATATAATGAAAATGTCAAAATAATACATACTTTGTGTTATTTTATCGACAATTGAAGATTGAGATGAAAAAATAGACCTTCAGTTCATTTGAAAAAAATGAAATTATCAAAAATCGTTAAAAAAATTAAGGATAGCCATTTTGAAATATTTATATCATCGTTAAAATTTCTATGTTGTACAAGCTATATTTTTATCGCGAAACATAGTTTGAGATTTTGTTTAAGCTCCAAATTGTTACAATTTTAGTGGATGAAAAAGTTGTGTTAAAGTTGTTCTTTATTTATCAAGACTAGACTATATCCATTATGTTCCGGGAATCAGACAACTAATTAACTGGATGTAAATTGTTTGACTTAAACAATTTAGTGGAGCAATTCAACTAAAGATAAACTCTACTCAAATAAGGTCCCTACCCTATAATACACTAACATATCGCTTTTGTAGCATATTATATAAGACTCACAGACTGTGTCGTCATGAAGAAAGGTACAAGAAAGGCACAACAAAAGAATTAAAAGCAGAGGTAGTACATATTATACCTTTGAATACTCTGAATTCAAGAATACTATGTTGTCGTTTGCAGAGTAAAATATGATATGCACACGACAAAATAGTATTCCTATTGTTGTCGCCTTCGTTATACATAATATTTGTTTAGGGTTGTGTATTTCAAGTGTCGAATATAGAAAATAATAGAAGGGATGATTTAGACAGTTGCTATAATATAAGGGATGATTTAGATAGTTTATAGAAGGGATATCTGGAAAGTCCATAAAATATTTTTTATTAAGAAATTTCAACAAAAGACATTATACATATATCACAAATTACCTTAATAACCTTTACATTATCACGAAGTTTATAACGGGAATACAGATAAATATATATTTTATAAGAAAGTTTCTAGAATATAGATATTTTTGCTTTCGAAACTCTATCCATAACAATTAGTGATCACTTTTTCTACCTACTACATTAGTGTGGCATATAAAACAAATAGCATACACGTGTCAACATCGACTTTTTGAGTAAATGTGTCGTATGCATCCTTTTACAATAAATCGTTGGATAAAAAATGTCCCGTTCCACTGTTTTACCTCAATAAATAAGAGAAAAGTAATTGTATATTAAAATTGCGTTTTTTTTAATCTGGTTGTAATTAAATATATTTATGATTTATGATAGATCATTTATGATTTTGCTTGTTGTATTTTCCACTCAGAAATGTTTTATGACAATTCAAAACAATTTTACTAAAATATATTTCTAACATTTAAAGATTTCGGATTGACTTCTAATCGTCGCTATAATAACTGACAGTCGTTTTCATATTTGTTGGATTTGACTTATATTAAATATTTCAAGTATCATGTGCGCTTAACTTGTATTGCTAGCACTGTTATATGTGTGTATTGTCTGTAATATATATAATGAAAAGAAGCTTTACCCAGACTTTGATAAAAAAAAGAGTTGATTCTCTAGCCTATTACAGGAGTTCCGCATTATTTCATTAATTTAAATCAATCTGTTTATACAGATTTTTTATACAGATATACACTTTTCCGCTATAAAGTCATACTGTTGTCTATTTTATTAGACAACTATATTAATGTTTCTGTTTATTCCTCTATGATTCTGTGAACGAAAAGCACAAGTGATACATATGTTGGTTCTTTCTTGATTAAAATCCTCAGGTTATTTAATCCTATGCCATCTCCTATATTTATGACGAAATTTACATATATGTTTATGTTATCGTAATGCCTATAAAAGAACATAAAATTATCCAGGTTTTGGTCAACTATAATAAAAATGTCTATAGTATATTATAAGCCTTCTACAGGTATCATATTAGGCCAGCTAAGCTTTCGGCTTGGGAAATCGGATTTTTGCCTTACAAACAAACAGACATCGATGTGCCACAATTGAAAGGACTGCTTTTCAATCTGCTATTCAACTCGAGGAAATCATTTATTTAACTTTCGTACAGCGGTACAATAGCGAAAAACGGATATTGTTTAGGCTACAATCATAATATATAGATAGATATATATATAGGGGAGCAAAATTTTAATTTCGTGATCAACATGTTAACCCGCTTATTTGTGCAATCTGCAAACATAGTATTTTTGTTATCACTGTCTTGTTGCATATTTCATTACATATTTGTGTCAAATATATATTTAGATAGTTAATAAGAACATTGTATCATTAAACTTAATTATATAACTTATGTTTTCAAATGTTTCAACAAGGATTAAGCAATATAAAACATTTATTAAGAACTGTTTATCGATCCCAAATGAAGTTTTAGTTACGATAATACAAGACTTGACAATTATACTACATTTCCAAGATTGGTGATCCACAACATATGTATTGGAAAAACGTTCGTTTTTGCGGTTTAAATTGTTGAATTAAAGCACACTTAAATGTAACTTTAAAAACAGAACTCGTTTAGCAAAAGTCGTTTATTAAAATATAGTGTTAAGATATTGTATATGCAGTAAACTCTATTAAATGCATAGAACGATGAATTGATAAAAAAATCCCTATTATTAGAATGTTATAGAAATGTATAATTACTTTATTATTATCATATTTTAATTACTCATACTCGACATGTTAATTTGCAACATATAGAAAATATTATCAATCTTAGGTCACAACATTGCTATCGTATATTATTTAGTTTTAAATGGCCATACTTTAAACTAATATTTAGCCATTATTCATAGGGTAAATATATAACTTTAAACTATATTTGTATATAGAATATAAAAGCAGTCATGGTTAAAACAAACGGGAAGAAAAATAGGCTATGTATAATTATTCGTCGTAGGGCATTGTTTCCGTTTATTTTTGTCTCGAAGTTAGAAAACAACTTTTCAATACTATCACAACTATAGCACACTTTCATTTTATCAACAACTTTCAAAACAAGCTTTTAAAAACTTAAGGAGAGCTAATGAATACCTTTTTTGTGTAATAATTAATGCATAGTGGATCCATCCATCCTATGTTTGGTCGATTTGGTTACTACTGTTATACGCGGGACGGGAACTGCAGAAAACAAGACGTGAATTAAAATTGCATATAATTAGCTAACTATAATAACAACCCCTTATTTGGAGAAAATAATACTGTTTCAAAACTAAGAGAATAGCCAAATCGATAGTGAAGGTGTCCCTTTGGTATTAAATGAATCACACAGCTATTGCGCGTATGATAATAATATTTTACCCATCTTTCACTCATCAAATTCTGGAAGAAGTACTGGGAATACTATTATATGGTTTAAGGACAGTTTTTTCTCGTCCAAGCCGTGGAATTTTCTCAAACAAACACTCCTATCCGTTATACAAGTAGCTGGAATATTGTATTTTAAATATATACCATTCTGCCTAACGTATATTGGGGAAATTTTTAATTTGTTTTACTTTCCACCCAGAGATGTGGTATTATAGTATTTAGAAATACGAATTAAGGTCTCAGCTGTCTTTTAGTTTAGCACCGGTATTGAATCTGTTTTTACACGTTATAAGCTGCAGAAAGTATGTATAAAGTAAATTTTGAACAAACATTATATTATATTGTTATGCAGCCTTGTTTGTCTGCTTACGTATGCGTTTTTTCAGCAAAAATTGATATACTCGCACAATCCAACTTGCTCCAATATGATATCGATAAAAGCCGTGGAAATGGCACCTTCTGCAATGTCATAAAACTGCAATAAATAAAGTATTACTATATATAGCGGATCCAAAGGTTATAAACTGCAGAGGAACTAACAGGATTCTGGTGTACCACAAGACGTGCGTGCAGTGCACACCTACAGTTTCTCCATGAGACATATTCTACGCAATGTAGTGAATAAGGATTCATGTCGGAATAGACTATAAATGTCTTTAACATCTTAAATCATATGAAACTATAACAACAAACATCGGCTACAGATCATAAACACACATGTATTCTTTTTTATTGATGTCCCCATGTCTGAAATTCGTGATCTGCGACTCAGGTCAATTTTAAATATTTAATTTACTATGTCTGAATTATAAATTCTAATTTTGCTCATTACCTGTAGTGTAATGAACTTTTCATGCTTAACAAAAAAGCTTAAAAAAAGACAGTGTTGCTTTTATAGAGCATCGGTGGCATTTTACACTTCACCTAAAGTTATGCTTATAAAGATTATTCTCTTGCTACATAACTGTTTTCATACTTTAAAAAAATGTTTTCGTTAAAAAAATTTTTTCACTGTTTCATTTTATTTTACTCTACAAAAAGAATACTTATTGTTTGAAAATAAAGAGATTGTTTAAGTATTTAAGTAAAACGTTTACGGTCACTATATTAACATTTAAAACTTATATAGTTTTCTTATATAAATTGACTAAGTATTATTCAATTAATGTCATTCTTATCAAGTCTGCACAATGGTTAGACTGCTCCAGACAAAGCACACATTGTTTTGAAATATTTTATATGTCACATTTGACATTAATACACGCTTCACTTGGGGAAAAATGTCATCCTTTTTCAATGAATGCCAATTAAACCAGTATTAAATGAAGATACATCTTCAAAATTATACTTATAAAGCATGATTATCGATCTTCGTAAATATTTCGTTTATGGTTAAATTTAAATTATACTATTATAGTATTATATATAAGATGAACGCAGATAATATAAATAATAATAAAAACATTATTCAACTTTGGCTATTGTAAATCAGATAGGTTGACTGACATAATATGGTAAATAAAAGTTAACCCTTATGGTGTATATGAAGTAAAATGGGGAGACGATATGGTACCGTTTGTCCGATTTAAGTAAAAGTTATTCTTCTGCAACTGATATTTGGACTACCTTTATTTATTTCTACTTTTTAATTTCTTAATATTTATTTTCACTTGTTTTTGAAAACTTAATATTAAGGAAATCTTGCATTTTTGATAGTGTTAATGGATTTTCCGTCGATTTATATGCCCACTATAAAGTTGATCTATTGCTTGTAATTAAATTGGACGATTGCGTTGTACATATATAAGTATATTGAATTATATTGCTAGTAATCAATAAAAAAACGATAAATAGTAACTAATCCCATAATGAGTAAACCTTTCCAATCGTATTAAACTAAAATACTTTTGTTTGTATTATGATCTTTTTCCATTGATTTTTAGATCAATTTCATTAAAAAAAAGCATAATCGCTCGATTGCACTTTCAACAGCCTGTTTTACTTTATAATTAATAAAATACAGAAAAAGATAATCGAGGGGGGGAAAGAAAAGAAGAGAGAGAAAAGAGTTGAAGTCTTAGAAAAATGTTGTTGGAAGGCTACTGGGATTCGTATTATATACTCCACCCGAATCCTGCATCTTAAAAGGAGAAAGCCCCTCAAAAGTTTGAGATGCTGGGGAACGCGCGCGTCACCCACGTGAATAGGCTAGGTGAATTTGGGACAAACCAAGCCAGCCAGCCAGCCAGCTATCATTCTGCTGATCGAGATCTCATTTAGCTGTAAATCTTCTCCGTCTTCATCTCATCTTATCTCATCTAAGCCAGGCAGCCAGCCAACCTCTTTGCCCGTCATTGAACAGTCGAAGAAAACAAGCTCGCTTTGTCGCCTGTCATTCGTGACGGTTCAAAGCTCCTAAATCTTGTTCACAACCCCCTGTAAGCCACCGCTCTCTACATAACACCGCGGATCAATTAGCTGTAATTCGGTAATAGAGAGAGAGAGAGAGAGAGAGAGAGAGAGAGAGAGAGATCTCAGGATCGCGCGGAGGTATGACGCTAGAGGAAACGAACGACCTTCATCTCAACTCTGCTCACTGTGTATGTGAGGAGGTTCTTTAGCTGTGTAGACAACCGCGACTTAAAGCGCACTGACCCGTGACGGGTATGTTATTTGGGGTAACGATTACAATTTATTCCTTATGCGTGTGTGTGTGTGTCTGTGTGTGTGTACTGTTATGTAGTTCGATTCGATTGGAACGAGACGTCCTTTTGTAGAAAGAAATGCTACTTGTTTTTCTTCAGAAATAGTAGATGAAATTATTGAAAATGTCTATTGAGAGGATTGAGCAGAGGGGGCCCCCAGATATTTATTTTGCATAATAGTGAACATTTTTATTACGATTTATCATAGTTTTAATTTATTTTCATAAAATAAGCAAATTTAATTATTAGATAAAATCATGCATGACTGTCGGAAAGCTATATGAGATGCTTGTGGTTATATTAATTCGGATAGTGTTTAAATATTTATTTCAGTGTAAAATATTATCTTGACAAAAAACTAAAGGATTTGAACAAATACGACAAAATTTAAGTTTTTAGTAAAACCAGCTATAATTTAAATAGGTATATTTAAAAGTATAGTAATTTTTCTAATATTTTATATTTCGTAACTGTTTGTGGCTTCTGTAAATATTCATGAAGTCATATGAACAATTCTAACAAATGTCATCTATCAATATTGATGAAGTCATATGAACAATTCTATCAAATGTCATCTATCAATATTCATGAAGTCATATGAACAATTCTATCAAATGTCATCTATCAGTATTCATGAAGTCATATGAACAATTCTAACAAATGTCATCTATCAATATTGATGAAGTCATATGAACAATTCTAACAAATGTCATCTATCAATATTCATGAAGTCATATGAAAAATTCTAACAAATGTCATCTATAAATATTCATGAAGTCATATATGAACAATTTTAACAAATGTCTTCTATCAATCTTGATGAAGTCATATGAACAATTCTAACAGATGTAATCTATTAATATTCATGAAGTCATATGAACAATTCCAACAAAGTTCATCTATCAATATTCATGAAGTCATATGAACAATTCTAACAGATGCAATCTAACAGTATTAGCGAAATTCTGCTCAAACATAATTTTTTCTTGTAGATTATTTATTATCCTATAGTAATATTATACCAATCGATTTATTTATTTTAAGTACGTTACGTCTACATTTGTTATATTCTAAAATAATTGATATGGCCCAGCCTTTTTCAAAAAGTTTGTTTATTATAAACTCATTTAACAATCTGCTTGCTATATGAGATATTAATAAAATTAAAAGTGTACTCTTGATGTACTGTACCTTCATTGTGAAAATGAAAACGTGTTGAATCACTTATAATTATTTGCGCATGTGAGAAACTAATTATAAACGAGTAGTCATTTATAGTTTTATCATGTAAATTTACTATAGCTGCTATTTTTCTATGGCGAAATGATTTCGTAAATGGTAACGTTTTTAAATGTTTGTACTTTTTTATATTTAATAATTGAACTGAATGGAATCAAATCAAATTGAAGAATATTCTCAGTTCAAGCTATTAACAGAATTATATAGGATTATATGTAATAATCTAATGTTGAAAAATAACTGATTTTCTTTTTCACACACACTAAGTTTTACAAGACAAAACATTGAATACTTCATTGCCTTTTAAATAACATTTAAAATATGCCGAGGTGAAAGAAGTGATTCATTTGGAGAAGAGGTTTTTATTTTCAGGAATTTTTATCTATGGCGGGGCTTTCATCCGGTGAAGCATTTTGTCTTGGGGAGTATTTTGTCCGGAAAGAGTGATATCCTGAAGTCATTTTCATTGAAGAGTACTTCCGTTGATGGATAATTCCTTAGACAACATTAATAATTTTTTGAGGTATATATTGTATATGCTACATATATGTAGTGTTAATATAATATAATATAATATAATATGCTTAAACAATTAGAACCTCTATAAATAAAAAATATCAGACACAAATTAAAATTGAAGACATTTATAATAAATCACCTCTTTTATAATTACGTTGCAATAGGCGTATATGATTGCATTTAAATGTATATATATATATATATACATATACATAAATATCTAATATATTTAGTGTTTGATTTAATATTCTACACATGTATAGCAAAGGATAATGGCTACTAATATTGATCAAACTTGCTTGATTAATTAATATATTGATTGATTAATTAATATATTGATTGATTAATTAATATATAATAATCAATAAATATTGATATAATCATGAATAGCAATTGTTATCAAAATAACTTAAAATTATCAACATATATTTACTGACTAATTTGTCTCTTAAAATAAAGAAAAAAAGTCGGTTTTAACATCTATATTAATTTTTTTTTAATAACTGAAGGCGTTAATAAACTGTTTTTAGATAACCATTTCTTTTAAATTATATTAAATTTATATATTGTATAATTTGTTTTTTCTTCAAAGCTACAACACGAGTTTATGAGTTTATTAAATTTATGATGAACAATGCTTCTAGGGTAATTATTTGACATCATGTCGCGCTATAATCACAAGTTAAACGATAGATTTTATTTTTAATATTTTTGTTTATTTAATTTTAATTTTATCATTATTAGTTTTTAATGAAAGCATCTGCGGCCTAAATATGTTGGATAACAAAGTTTAAATGAAGAAAACAAGAAAGCTTACTTATTGGACCATGATAGCATGCACAATTGAGTGAGGAAGATGAAATCATGATATACAAAGTACACCAATAATATGTATACATAGTATTATAAATAATTTTATCACTAACTTTATAATAAACACTTTTTGATATCATCATATTATTTGCGTTATGAGTGTTGTTTAATAGTAATTGGGGCAGATATATATACCTAGTATATAATATATATATATATATATATATATATATATACATTTTCTTCTTCACATTTGGACAGGTAAACATTTCTTATGTTTTGCAGTTGATGTTCATTTTACGAAAAAATTAAAACTTTAAATATTACGTCTAACATTAAGTATGATGCTACACTAACTGACTGATATGATACCATTACCTAATTATACAGTTTAGACTGTTTTGGACTGTTAGTGGATGGCCAGTGTCTAGAGTTTAGCTCCAATTAGTAAGCATAATAGTCAAACCTTCTTTGGTGATTTACGCAAAGTGTGAATCGAACAAATGTGTGTGCATTTAAAAGTACGCAATATACAGGAGTCATGAGGTCTCAACTTTGAATACTTAATTGCGATTCAAACATCAATCAACAAAACAGTTCTTGTTACCCTCTCTCTCTCTCTCGCTCTCTCTTTCTCTCTCTCTCTCGCTCTCTCTTTCTTTCTCTCTCTCTCTCGCTTCCCCTCTCTCTGTGAGTCTCCTTTATACCCTCTACAAATGACAAACGCCTTCTGTTAGGAAACTAGATTCAAGCCGGCAAAAAACAAACAGGTTTGCGACTGATTGTACCAACAATTTTCACCCCTGGTTTCCGTTATCTTTCGCGAAGTTGTCATGACTTCTTTAGATCTGTTAGAAGAAGAAATAGGTCGCGTGTTCAAAAGAATGACAATAGTTTTTTTTAGTTTTTAAAAAAAACACAATTATAATGATGCGACTTTCCTTTTTAACAAATATTTTTTAACGCATGTCAGTTTTGTAATGATAAAATAACTAAGTAAGTAAATTGTGAACCTTTCAGTGAAACAGTATTTGACAAAAACCGTTTGGGCAAAAAATGTGAAGCAGCACATTATCGGTGATATACCGAGAATAATTTAATATATAATCTAACTGTAAAAAATATTAAATTAATTAAAAAGTAAAACAATGATAAAACCAGGGATCCATATTGTAATCAAATTGGACCCATATTGGACCATAGTTGACACAAATTGGACCATATTGGACCATTTTGGACCCATATTGGACCCATTTTGGACCCACATTGGACCATATTGAAACCATTAATTGAAATATATCTTTTTTAATTGTTTAAATTGCCAAAGTTGAATTTTTGATCGTAAAAATAATGGCGGTATATTTGGAAAATATAAAATAAAGCTACTCGAAAATATTAGCACAAACAAACATTCAATAAACTAGACTAAAACAAAATATAACACAACAAATCCAAGAATTTCATGCAGATAATCCAACTGGTCTAAAACATAAACAAGATGGTAAGTCAGCCTTCTGGAGTCAGAATGACAGCCCAAGTAACAAAATGTGATCCATACAGATTTTATTATGGTGCGGCGCTTAGGACCCTCGATGGCGTGTTTAAAATTAATTTTATCACATACATATCATTAGATCACAACAAACAACTAAACTATTTGATGGTTGAAGTGCAAATGATCTTCAATATTATGTCAAATGTCAGGAGTAAGTATATTATTTTAGAAAAGATGTAGTCATTACATTCGAACCATTAATTCTACTAGTTGGTAAATGCAATGTCATGTCCATTAGTATTGTAAAGCATATAATGCTAAAAACAAGTAATAATCGATAAAATGATTAATTACAGGAGGACAGCAGATTTTTTCGGGAAAGGTTAATTGATATATATATATATATAGTTTAGTACCACTACAGTTATTGTAAGTTTTAAAGATCTAATTAGAGCATAATTGTGAAACATAGTAAGAAATCTTTTTTCTCCCAAGAAACCACAATATTATAAAAATGATCGCAAGAATTTTAAATTTCATAACAAGCACTATAGGTTTCAACATTACCGGTGAAACTGGCTTTGAAGATTATAATTTTTAAAATGGAAGGTAGCTTATTTATGTATCGATGAATTAAAACGATGAAAAGTTGAAGGTACAATTATAGAAGTATAATTTTGTATAAAAAAGTGTTAATTGAGTTTAAAGCAAGTAGATAAAAATAGTATCACGATTTGAAAAGCAGTTAGGCACAGCTCGACCGATCTGATGTTTCCACTGATTTGGATTTAGAACAGGTTGCCAGGATTCTTGATCTTGTATGTTGATGTTATGGTATTGAAGGTTTTTCTTAGCTTGAATAATAGGAAAATAGGACATAACAATTTAAAATATTGATGAACGCGTTGTAATTGTAAATGAACAAACGAACGAATTGTTCATATACAATTTAGATATTGTAGATAAAATATGTAAATATTATCAATGGAACAAGCAATGAATGTCAATATAGTTCGTAGCAATCATGGATGAAATGTTTCTTAGAGTATGTAATAATTGTACATAGAACAATAAGAATTGTGATAGAACAATAAGAATTGTACATAGAACAATAAGAATTGTACATAGAACAATAATAATTGTACATAGAACAATAAGAATTGTACATAGAACAATAAGAATTGTACATAGAACAATAAAAATTGTGGATAGAACAACAAGAATTGTGGATAGAACAACAAGAATTGTGGATAGAACAATAAGAATTGTGATAAAACAATATGAATTGTGATAAAACAACAAGAATTGTGGATAGAACAACAAGAATTGTACATAGAACAACAAGAATTGTGATAGAACAATAAGAATTGTGGATAGAACAATAAGAATTGTGATAGAACAATAAGAATTGTGATAGAACAACAAGAATTGTGGATAGAACAATAAGAATTGTGATAGAACAACAAGAATTGTGGATAGAACAATAAGAATGGTAGATAGAACAATAAGAATTGTGGATAGAACAACAAGAATTGTGGATAGAACAATAAGAATTGTGATAGAACAATATGAATTGTGATAGAAGAGTAAGAATGGTAGATAGAACCATAATTAATTGCAATTTGAGATGAAATACATATTAATCGAAAACATTAAAATTAAGGATACTAGTATTAATTGTCAATATCATTGAATTCTGCGTTAATTATCCGAAGATTTTATTTTAATCTGATTACTTTACTAATGATACGCAATGGATAAATAATCGTTTTATTATTACATAGTATATTACATTTTATTACACGTTTGCCCTGAATGCCTTCGACTCACTGCAATAATCCTGACTAATTTAGTGAAAGCATATAATAAGTAAGTTTAATACAACACGTGTAAGCATGCAATATTTATGAGCAAAGTATCAGAAGTTATGTGCAATTTATCGTTCCACCCTGTAACTATCAAAATGAATGATTTAGTGCCTGTCGTCGGAATGTCAGCCGTGTGTATATTTATGGCATGTAATTTGATAACTCCATTGAATTAGTCGTATAAGTTTACATTATAATGACAAAATCTTCACTTTTTACACAATCTATTTATTGGTTCCAATGTCGAGAACATACCTTTATACTTATTTAAAGTAAGATTTGAACATTTTTATTAACTCTCAGTATGATAATTACTATTATCATATTATTAAAAATATAATAATGTACATCATTGTAATCAACAAAGTATAAGAAAATTCTATTAAGTCTAATAAAAAATAGAGTTTTTTTTAGTTTCTATACATCAGTCAGAAAATATTCACTTCTGCTATATGCAATAAGACCATTCTACTCTTTTACCAGTTTTCTTTAACTGAAATTAGAAATTTTGTAAGTTTTATAATTTTTAAATGTCTATAATTTCTACATATAATGGTTAAGTGCAGATATATAGCTTGTTAATGGTCTACATATAGCCCATACATATAGCTACATACAGGAACCTAATATATTGTGACTTCTTTTTATATTGACAACAGGCAGGTATACAAATATGCGGCCTTGTTTTATTTATCATTATGAGCTGTTTTTTATAATTCTTGACGCCTAATCGTTTATTCACCTGAGTACATTTTGAGTAGTTAAGTGTAGTAATTGTGACATCTAATTGTTCTTATATATATATATATGAATCGACTGATGCAAGCGATGTTGATTTATTTTGGATAGATTTTCCTCACGGAACTGTTAACATGAACATTTGTCTACATGCTGTTCTTTACTATCATTGATATATAACGACATTTATCGCATTTTTACAGAAGAGGAATGAATACGCACTTCTCTATAATAATGTCAATATATGGATAAATACATAGTATATAGATGTAACTATTTCAGATACAGTATACAATGAATTTATATAAATTAACCTCCTTTTGAGAATAGTTAATGAGGCGAATATATCCATAGCCTATATTTATGTAAATGTAAATAGAAATAGAAATATCTGTGTTTATGAAAACATTAAACTCTAACCGGAATGTGAATAGCTATTTTATTTTAAAATAGTTAATCTTAAAATTTAGTGAATTGTCTGATACATTTTTTCTAATTAAATATAACATCTATAATAGATAATAGCTTTAATTAGATTAAATTTTATTTTATTAGTTTATTTTTATTTTTTATTTTGTGAACTGCATACATTTTTCCAATGTTTTATACACACAAATGTTGTCTTTGTGTTATTTATTGTTTCAATATTTGTCGTTATTCTAATTTCCCAAAATTTGGAGCAATTATAATGAAAGATTTCCATGATTTATCATTCCATATAATTTCCTTTCGGAACAACAAAGGCATATCTCAAACAATGGGCCAGCTTGTATTATCCAGCTGTCAAATATAATTATATAACGAAAACAACTAATGCTTCAAACCAATGAAGCATAATTATATAATTAAATTATTTTCCGATAGGTAATATATATTATTTTAAATATATTTTTATTCCAATATACCGCCAATCTTTTGACATTCTGAAACGTATGGGTAGTAGTATGAAAGGATAACTTATAGTTCATTAGCAAAGGTGTATTGTCCCACCTACGCACCTATACTATAGAAAATGTTTCGCAAACTTACGTGTTAAACTTCTTAACGCATTATTGTATAAAATTAAAACCAATTAGAATCGAGTATTTATATTTCATGATATTGATAGATTTAAATGAGGACAGTGATCTCAATGAAATGCTTGTTGAGTATAAGAAATACTTGAGCCAAATTAAAAATATATATATAACGGCGCATAATATACGGACACATAATATGAGGAATATACCTGACGATAATGGCAAAGAAAAATATATATTAACGATTATACCTACAAAATCTATAACAACGATAATGGTAAAGAAAAATATATATCAACGATAATGGTAAACATATATATCAACGATAATGGTAAAAATATATATCAACGATAATGGTAAACATATATATCAACGATAATGGTAAAGAAAAATATATATCAACGATAATCAACAAAATCGTCTTTCTTCGTGCAACAAGTGTATTAAAAAAGCCCTCCCCAAAGCATCAAGCACACCATCCGTGGCAGCTTCAAAACTTTAAGAGTTTGATGATTTTAAGGTTTTTAGGGATTTAAGCGTATCAAACTTTAAAGGTTTAGCAATTTCAGAGTTTTAAACTATTCAATTACTTTGAAGGACTTTATAATTAGTGAGAATGAAGTAAATTGTACTTCCGTCGAACAAAGTATAGAAGTAATGAGATTAAGTATAAATATTGTAAGTGAACTTTCCTATGCGTGCATATTAAAGCAACCATTTCTCAACGAACTATGTATATTTATGTCTTTCTTATATGTAGTATGGCTGTAATAACATATACGATACACCTATAATATGCACATACTATACATATGTACAGTCGTATTACAGACCGCATGTTAATACTGAAAGCGGTGCCAGTGCTAAGAATAACTTTTGGACTAACTAGTCCGGAGTTCTAGATGCATAGTACAGATTGTCTGGACTAGTTAGACCGGGTATTTTTTTAAGCAAATGCTTATTTTAATTCATAAAGATATAAGAAAATGGTGTGAAAATGACTAGAAAAATAAATTGCTAGTTTTTATTCATACGGCTCAATGCGTGATTATTAGTTTCATTAATTGGCTCTTGACCCATATTCTCTGATTCACCTTTGTGAGTGTGAGTGACCCCACTGTTTCAATCCAGGAGGTTCTGCTGTTTACAGCTGTATAACTGAACAATGAACACTCTCATCACAAGACAGTTCACTTTAATTATAATATATAAGTTTGTATAAAATATCTAGACACCCTACCAGGCTATATCAATGAAAACCAGATGTTGTTTACTATTAAAGGACCCAACGTAATTATATTATATCAAAATATGTAATTGTTGTTGTTCATAACATATTCATAATTAATATGATATTGTAAACTAAATATAAATGAAAGAAACAGTGTTTGTAATAATAATAATAATAGAAACATTTTCAGTATTTTAATTCTATAATTTTATATCGTTTAAAAAATATTTTTTATATTATTTTTTGCGAAATTTTATACAAGAAATATATTGCTTATATACTTTTAATACAGACCAAATCAATAAATTTGGTGTTAGCATGTTATGTAAATACCTATATTTTGAAATAAGTTAATGAAATATATATTAACATTGAGATATAAAAAATTATTTTAATAGTTGTAATATTTTTATTTAATGTTCATTAACGTCTACTCATGTCAAAAACAAAGTGTTATATACAGTACAATCAAACTGATTAGATTATTCAGAAGACAGTTGTATTTCAATTATATAAAACATGCTATCTTGGAAATATTATATTTTTATCAGTTTTTTTTAAACATTTCAAAAATTACAATTACATACAAAAAAAGCATTTTGTTAATTAAATTTTACAATATAACGTAAAAAACGGTTAAAAACTGTTATTTGTGCATTACAATGCATTTGTTTACTGTAATTAATCTTTAGCACCGGGTTAGCACTGGTATTACCCAGGGCTACATTTTTGGAGAAGTTAGCATGGGGTGCTAAGTTAATCCGTGTTCTGTAATACGGCTGATAGAATATCAGACATAGAATGAAACTTTGAAATAGTTTTGGTATCCGTATTACTTAATAGACATAGCTACACGACATAAAAACATGACTCGATTTTAAAATAAATTGATTTTTGACTAAATCAAGTCGACAGTTACATACCTTTAGTAACTGCTGTTTTCAGAATTTTATAAGTAAAGTTACAACAATTGTTTGGTATTGATAATGACAATGAGTAAATTTTAATTGACAAAATAAGCCTTTCAAAATGATCCGTCAAGCATAAGCTATATACCTGTTTATTTAACTCGGAGGCTACTGACGTACTCCCTGAATGCGCGATTCAGTGACACCTAATAGAGAGAACACTTAATTCAATTTCAAATCTTACATTTTTAAACGTGTGAATTTAAATACATGGGTTGGCATTGTAGCAGCTATGCAATACAAATGGAATTAAAAAATTGGTAAAATTCAGAGTGTTCAGTTAAGTGTGATATTAGAATTAAATAAAAAAGATTTACCGGATATATGTATATATGATTATAGTTGTTTATAACATAATGATAGAAATATCACAGTGACATCATTTATTTCTAAAACAGATACATTACACCCGATGAATTTTGAAATCATGTTATCAAAACTACAAAATTAAAACATGTCCACTTGTTAAAACCAAAAATTAAAAAAAAAGTAATTTTATGTTGAATAAGTTGAAGATAATGTATAAATATTTTAAAATTATTATTCTCATCAAGCACAACATTAGCTTAAAATAATAGAATGAAAGTTCAATTAACATGTTAACAAATTAGGTATGAATTCTAAAAATGTTTCGAATAAGCAAAATATTTTGTAATGTGTGAAAATATTGGATAATTGTTTTGCGAAACGGATTTATTTTGAAATAAATTACTAAATATTAAATTAAATTAAATTGAACTGTAAACGAAGCACGGCGACACTACAAAGTACGATCCACCTCCGATTATTAATATATAAAAGGTATAATAACTCTCTCATTTGAGGAAATCATAAACAATCAACTAAATTATAATTCATCTAATTGAAAATATTATTTCACACAAATCTCTACAAAATTTAGGTCATCTCCGTTGATAGAATTCAATTGATAAAATGAAGCAACACAGTCATATTTTTGAAAGTTTTCCCCCTTTTCAATCCCAGCATTCCTCAAGCGAGGAAGCTGTCAGAAATCTGCAATTCAAATGGAACCACCACATCTGTCCTATACCTCCATATCCAGTCACATTTCACTTTTCTGTGACATAAAAGGTCTTCCCTCTCCCCTCCCCCCTCCACCCGTGCCAGTCTGTGTCTGTTCAGCCTCAATTCGGTCTTTCACTCCCTCATCATACTCTATACCATTTGCCATCAACTAAAAATATTTCATCGTGGTTGCGGTCGGATTGTAATTGAGTAAGAAAATTAGCGTTTGGAAGATTTATACGCAGGTTACACTATAATTTTTTCGCCAATAACTAGTTGTCCTTCGGACTGTCTTTCCTGCTTGACTATCGTTCTGCTGGAGAATTATATATCCAGGGGCAGTTCAGTCGGTCGAGAATAATATAACTATGCTCTTCCAAACCAGATCAGTCAATCTTTTTATTTTAAAAAAGGCAATTGCATTTTTAATGACGTTTACTGTGCAGTGATTGCCATCGCTGACAGAATAGAATGGTTCTAAATATTTTCTTGCATTTAAAAACATGCTAACTTACTCAATTTTGGTGTTTTGAGTATTAGCATAACGTCATATAGTTATTCGTGTGGACACTATATCAATGTTTAAGTATAACTTTTAAGAATAAGAATAAGAATAAGAATAAGAATAAGAATAAGAATAAGAATAAGAATAAGAATAAGAATAAGAATAAG
>JAUZND010058331.1:0-40997 GCA_034780555.1 Coelogynopora nodosa
TGTGTATCTTTTTTGTCGGTTTTCTTTGTTATATAGTTACCCTTTCTTTTGATTTATATTTTATTATTTCTGATTTAATTTTTTTCTTTCTATCTGGTGAGCTGATTTTGCCTGATTGATGGTTCCAATCAATTTCAGAGTACACATAGCAATATGAAAAGATGGTTAAGGAACAAAACCTTGTCATTAGCAACATCCCGTATAGCCTGAATTAATTTTTATTTTTATTATTGTATATCCATTATTTATCCGCCATCATATATTCAGTTTTATATATTATTATATAATAATCCAATTTTAATTTACTTTATTTGTAAGAAATTTGCAGAAATTAACAAAATACAGGAAAAAACATTTAGAAAAAATCCCGTTTAAAATGTGTTTCCATGGTTGTTTTTAGCAAATGTTTGATATTTGTAAACAAAAATTGTTTTTAATCATTTTAAATTTCTTTTTTTTCTCGTGCCATTCCTCAACGTATTATTCTGATTGTATGGCATTTTCTGAAAAAATGTGGCTTCATACGTATTCGATATATTGTACTTGCGGATTACAATAAGTTATGTTAAAATATAATTAGTAGACTAGCTATAAAAATCTAGATATAGCTATAGATGAACCCCCCTTCGACCTATAAAGTTACTGAAATGTTATATACTATCTAATTGCTAAATACGTATTGTACTCATTACCAAAAACTTGATTAAATAAATTAATGTTGTATTTATATTAAACAATCATTTAGTTAATTGTTTTATTAATTTTATGTAAAGGCTTGAGGATGGTCATTTCAATGTTATCTGAATTGAAGAGGTCTGGAAATTAATTAAATAAAAACTTCAGCCGAAACATCAAACTGAAATCAGTAATGATATCAATAATCATATAATCAATAATCAATATCAATAATCAATAATCAATAATCGATATCAATAATCAATAATCATATTTATAACATGTTTTGTGTATTACGATTAACCTGTCCACACTTTAGGCTGAAATATAGAAAATGATAGATATATTTGTTCATACTACTTTTATATATAAAAACTTATAACTGATATTTTCTATGAAAAGCCAAATGCCTCATCATTAAGACCCCGTGCGTGCCTCTATTCCAATTATATGTTGCTCCAGATCAAGTGGATGATCAAGAACCAGAACATGTGCAAATACGAGTTCGCGGGGTGATTGTCCGAGAGGGAATCACGGGATACGGACCCTGGAGTTGCTACGTAGTTTCTGAAACGAAACCTTGTGAAGCACCAACTACTGAGAAGCCCAGAGGTCTTGGTACGTATTTTTGGTGTCTCTCACTCCTAGATGTCCATAATCTAACATGATACTGTTATATTATAAATCTTAATAATAGCAACATAAAGAACGTCATCTATCGTGTCCTTCGTTTATTCATGTTACTCCATTTTATTTTCTATATTTTTTCTATCTTCATTCTCTTTTGTAAGCAAACTGTTGGCAACTTTCATTTTCGTTCCCCCTTGTAAACATAGTGCGTGTGTCATTTTGCCAATATATAGTATTATTTATTATTATACGTTAGTTACAAAATTATGAGACATACAGCGGTTAGGCGAGGCAAGCGTAGGTATAAGAAATATGTTAGCATCCTAAATAGGCAAATTATGTTGAAACTTGATGTAGTTAATTTTCTCCTTATATAATAAGTTCTTTATTTTGACGATAGCATAAATAAACGTAAACCTTTACTACGATTGCAATGGGGTAAAATAGATTTTGATCTGATAAACTTTTTTTTGTTAAAAATAGCTTTGAAGCATGCCTAATTAGGCTGTGCGCAACTGCCATTTATAATTTGTTTTGCCTCGCAAAGCGTGTATGACTCACACTTCTCACAATTGCCTTGAGGCATAGATTGGATATCAAGGTATAAGTAAGATATACGAAAAATCGATAACTATGGTAATAAAAATGCAATTTGCTAAAAACAATACATTACAATCAAACAAAATAGTAAATAAATAGGTCTCTCTCTCTTTCATATCTCTCTAAATAACTGCCCTCATAATCATGGCAATGAAGCTGGCATATTTTTAAGGGTTTCGTTGAAAGAATTTCAGCAATCATGTACGTTTCACACTGACGCATTTCCAATTATCAGCAGACATATTACGTAATGGTGTATCTACATTTGATAGTATGTTTCTTTCAATGTTTCCCACCTTAATAAAAGATATCAGGTAAGGAATAGTGAGTTATAGTAGGTGAATTTAAAAATATATATATTTCTAGTAAGTATATAAATATTTGAAAACAAAATTGCAAACATATTTTAATAGGTACTACAACATTCTAGCATATTTATATATTTTTTATACATAGTTAAAATAAATAGTATAGTATGGTCCATAATGTCACATTTCATTATTTCAGATTTTTGGTTAAAGATTTGTGTGTATACATGTGTGCAACCTTTCCTAGCAAACTTTTATATTTTAAATTTTACGATTTGGAGGCATCATGAAGTTTTTAGAATTACATTTTTACCATTATGATGAGCTATGCAAAATGTTATTACTAGGTCGTCACTACTGACATTTTAATGAAGTTTAAACTATAGTAATGGTGAGATGATTTGCTTGTGGATTGCGCTAAACCAGAGCCAAAATGAAATAACATGAGAAAGACCATGTAATAAAAACTGTAGTTTTTTCACCACTATACACGACTTAGGACCATCTTGCAATCGTCACACTGACTGAATATATCTATAAAGATGTGTGTGATTTTACATGTATATATATATATATATATATATATATATGAGTGACACTTTCTACTTGAATCTTCAGCGGGCTTGTCTCACAGTGAAATCGTCGGGATGGTTGCTGTAATAACTCTTCTCGTGTTCATTATATGTCTTCTCCGGTAAGTAGCTTGTTCGTTTAGAAGCCTGTATTGTTCTGCTATGCTCTTATTCTTTGCGTTATTAATACCTAAAATAGTTCTAATATAACGTTTTACAATTTAATAACTTTTCATTTTCGTGGCTGTTTTTATAAAATAATTATTTATTTATAAATGCTATTACATGGATACCATAGCCACATATATCTTTAAATAAACACAGTTTGAATATACGATTGATGCCATTGCTATAGGGGTATTATACATTGCGACAGGTCATAGGATTTTTCACCTAATTTTGCGGCAGTCTACCATTGATGTCAATTAATTTGTCCTTATATCTCCTCATTTAGATCAGTTTCCTCATAACGATATACGTATCTCCAATTAACTGTAGATCTGGTGTGGCGATTGGTTTTGACTGGTGGTTGTTGATTTGGAGTGAGGATTGATTCTGATTAGTGATTGTTGATTTGGAGTGCTGATTGGATCTGATAGCATTGCACATATTTTACCAATCAAATATGATGTAGGTGTCATGGGCTGTGTCGACTCTTTTCAGGAAGTAAAGCAAGTAGCAAACATCTAAATTTGATTTAAAAAATTCCACTTTGACTACTTTTAAGAAGTATGGAAGTGTTTCAAAAGTGTAAATGTATATCAATTATCACTTTTAAAGTATACAAATATTATGAATATGTTTTCTAATATTAAATAATATGCATTTATTTTATTAAAAAAATATATCTAAAGAACAATTATTCATAACAAATAGAATTCATCAATGTTTTTATATAGATAATATTGTTTTGCGATTAAGCTCATTTTTTATTTAAAAAATAAACGAAAAAAGATATGTACAATAAATGTTTACCTTTTTCATCGTAAATGTGAATAGGTTGTGCATATAAAACTACAATGTAGATGTATGGAGCATGTGTCATATATTACGTTATTTTAATAAAGATTACATTGTCATATCAGCATTAAACTTTTCATATTTTCCTTTACAGAAACATATATGTTGCACAAGTAGATTTTTCGAGGTTACAATGAAGGTAAAATATTTCAGACATGCTACTCATATCACATATGTCATATATGCCAGACATGAAAGAGAATTAACTAATTATACTGTTAATATGTTGTCAATTTTCTAATTAATTTCATCAAATTAGTAGTACAAGTTATCAATTACTATATATATTGTATATTGCTTTTAGGAGAGTTATATATACAATATATATATTCTTTATATCTAGATACGTATATTCCATCCTCAAATAACATCATATGAGAACATATTTTTAGAAATGCGTTTATTTCAATTATACAGTTAATATTAGGCTTCTATTACATATTTTTAAATCACATAAAATGTTGTCTGTTTCTATGTTTTTTCAAATCTGTTAACCCTTTGTACGTGGACATACTTTGTAGGGTTTGCTACGTGGAGGGGGGTTATGTGCCCCCCCTGGAAAACCAAACTTCCTATCATCCGATTAAGCTGAAATTTGGTATACAGATACCTCCTAAAACCTTGTCGAGCGATTTTAATTTCCAAAACAATTAATTGATTGGTATAATTTTTATGACCTGATTACGTCATAAACTCCAGTTAGGAAAACTATAGGAAAACAACCATATACTGTATGCTATATATTGACCAATAAATGCTATAACTTTTGTTCAATGCAACCAATTGACTTGATTCTTTTTGCATCTGATTCCAGATCACAAGATCTATATTTGTTGATATATTTTTATAATTATACTACTTATATAACTAAGCTATTAGTAGTATAAATGTTATTACAGTATTATTTTAAATTGCTTGGTTATTTTAATAAATAATTTTAATAATCAAGTAAAATGGATATAATTTACAATAAACTTATTTTTTCTATTAATGTTGCAAGTTTCAGTTCCTAATATCATCGGCAAGTATGAAAACCCAGGGGGGGTATAAAATGGATCAATAATAACACAATTTTTTCTGGTATGCAAAAATATTCGAAATTATTTTTGTTATATATATGTTTTAGTTAGATAAAAGTATTTTAGCCACTGAGTAAAAAAATCAGGGTCATACATTTTATAGTTCAATCAAAAACTTAATTTATTTGAAAAAAAATTGGCATACCCCCCCCACGTACGAATGGTTAAATTATAATCAACTGCAAGAAATATAATAATTAATTTAGTAATTTAGTATTTTACTATTGAGCACTTAGCACTGTTATTTAGTTTTTTTACTTTTATTTTATACATTTTTATAACAATTATTATAAAATTAAATATGTATTTAATAATTTAATTATTAGCATTACCTTAATTAAATTTAATTACTTAAAATAAAAAAATTAATTATATCTATTTATGACCTTTAAGATATGTATTTTTCAGCTACTTTATTTTTATGTTTTTCAGAATACCAATATCAGTTCATTCCTGCTTACGTTATAAGGGAACCATATTTAAAAACATGCATAACGTGTGTATCAGATATATCATCAAATTATATATAGGATTACAGTTTTGTATTTATTAAAATAGAATATATTTTAATGCACAATATGAATAATAATAATTGGACCATAGAGGGAAATTTTGATTATTAATTCTTATATGTAATTCAACATTAAAGCATTTAAATTAAAATGTATACCTAAAATGTATTATGCTTATTTTACTGATTGGAAATGAATAAATATTCTTAACAAGATATAAAAATAATGAACTTCTTGAAACGTGGAGGGGGGTGGAGGGGGGGCAGATGGTATAAGTTTGTCCCCTTTTAAATAATAGGAGGCTGTTCATGTATATGGTGTTGTCTGTGATATTGAATTAGTGTATAATAATACAAATATAAATACTTGCATTGAAACAAATCCTTTGGAGTTCATTTAAATGAATCTATTACAGCGATATACAGTTACATTTTTGAAGTTGTGTAGTACACATCACAACAAATGAAAATCTGTCAACTAGTGGGTCTACTCTGGAGTTAGTTGTGGAATAAAACCACAGATATGCACCCCTTACGCATCTCATTTGAAACGACGTGTTCTCTTTTAGTCATGTACAATATTATACAATTCATTATCTCATGTTTCATTTCGTAATTCAATTTTCTTTTAGAGATTTATCACATAGTTGGTTTATCTTACCGCGTTTTAATTAATTATTTGTGAAATATCTAGACCACCGAAAATATAGAATTTTAAAATGTTATATTTCCGTTATGTTGGAATAAATGGTTAACGTTTTATACGAATATTATTATATATTGATTGCACTTTAAAGAATAAGTCATTAGGAATTATACTCGGAAAATACTTTACTATATAAAAATATGTTTTATATTTCTGTTGGTTTATTTCACCATGCATATACAATATATATGAGATTTATAATACGAATTGTTGTTTACATATGTATGTAAATGTATCTACAAATGCATACATTATCAATAAATAATATAAATTATTCATAAAATATTTACAGCCTGCATTAGTATAACCATCAGCGATAAATATGGACTTAAGCAGAAATTGAACATGATATAAAAGTAAAATAAACAAGAGTTCACAATTTTGTAAACTAAATTATGATATTCTATATATAATGTATATATTGTACAAATAAAGTTAAAAGCATCACTTTTCATTTAATACCTCTGCTATATCATACAAGCAAAATGTTATGACATATTTTATTGTTATGATTACAAATATATTTCGTACACTTTGTTAAATGTTCTTTGAAATTGCCTTCTGATTTTTCTTAATTTAATCAATACATGTATATATAACAATACGAACAATACATTTATTATATATAATGATGAAGCTAGCCAATAAAGGTATTATTAAGTAATTGACATTTTGTAAAGTATTTATTATTAAAATTTTGAAGAAAATATTTCTGATTTAAGTAGAATTAATTTCACATTTCTAATTTTCACGTTAAATTGGTCAATCACTTTGATCACTCAAAATGATCAATTCAATTCATATAATGAAAAGTTATTTTTTCTAATTAATGGATAATTATTCCTTGACTAAACTTTAACGCAACACTTTATTAATGTTATACTTAAGATTAAAGGATTTATTGTAAACATTATAGTATACAATTTGTATCTTATATTATGGTATTTCAACTTTGCATATAAAGTAAAACATCAACTGCTAAAAATTAAGATTTAAATACAATAAAAAGTATATTTTGTTTTATCAGCTCTGCCTTGATTTTAAGTGAAATAAAAAGTATATAGTCTACTATAATATATAGTAAAAACAGTAAAAATAAAAAATACGTTATTAGTGAGCCACAAACATATGTTACGATATACTTCAGTACATATATATATATATTATGTGAGGTAGAAGACGAGGTGTCACACTATTAATACTGAAATATCTGATAATGACAAAAACTATCATTTACATCATTATATGTGCCTGAGTGAAATATAAAATAAGTTCCTTCATGAACAAACACCTGGCTATTAGAGTACCGTAAAATCGGTGTATAAGCCGCACCCGCAACTTTACAATAAAAAGGACTACTTTTTATATGTTCGGTTGTCTAAGTCGCACCCCTCATTTTAAATATGGATTGCCAATACTTGTTTGCATTAGTAGGTATGTATATATAGTCCCATTTGGATTGAATTTCACTCAAAATATTATTTGCATGGTTTAAACAAATATTCTATTCAGATGTAAATAGTTTTTGTGCTATTACATAATTAATGTTTATTGGAATTTATGTTCAGTGTGCGCAGTTGCACCAATGTGCGTTTTGTACCCCGGAATTTACGGTAATTGTAATAGTGTTTTAATGCGCCTCACTTTTCTTTGAGAATCGTTATTTGTACAGTGATGATTTGAAATACACAAACAAGCACTCCCTCCCCGAGGCTACTTTGGGCAGACTAATATAGTACCGGTAAAGGGTTGTCTACTTTTTCATTTGTTTCTCAAAGGTCGATACATATTATAATTAACAATTTGATCAATGCGATATATACAATGATACATACAATAAATAATATTACATTCGAAGTGCAGTGTAAAACATTGCGTAAAATTTATTTAAAAATTCGCTGAAATGTGTTATTATTATCAATTGCCGCACTATTTAATAGTAAACACTGTAGTTTCACATTCTTTAACCTGTTCAGCATTCACCCAATCTGCCCTACAAGTATCAGAACATTGGGGCACAATATGTTCTCCTTTATTAATAAAATGGGTCAATTTGGTTTATTACAAAATGCTTTACAGTGTAGAATATTGAAGCTGTTCAAATTTAATCTCTATTTAAGATCCCCTTATGTTACATCTATCGCTTGTTCTCAACTCCTAAAAGTTTACAGGGTTGCGCAAAAGTCAGGAAACATAGTAATTTCAAGAAACCATTATAATGCTTCCTGACTTTTGCACCACCCTTTCAGAAACACGACGTTTCTGTTTGTATATATATTGTGCATGTTAGACTATTTTTAAATTCATATAACCGACTCATTTTTTCGGGCAGTGACGTCATTTGACGAACCACTCGATAACAGTGACGTCGACTCATTAAACTGTGAACTGACGTCATCGGACATGCACGCCCCATCGCCGTGGCAGCGCCCCCTAATCTCTAGCTGAGTCAGCCGAGTCTCCAGATTCGAATTCTGCTGCCGCAATTTCAGCTGCAAACTCGTGTTCTCTGTCTCCAGGGTTACAACCCGTTGACGCAGTCGTGACACCTCACTCATCAGCAGGGTCGACTCACTCCTGGTCGACACAGCAGGGGGGTTACGAGGCGCCACCTCGGCAGCAGCCGTGACTGCAGCAGCTGTGGCGCCGATCGATTTACCCCCCACGGTAGGCGACGGGATGGGCGTGTTGCCCTCGGACTTGGCCCGATCGATACTGATCACTGGAATTGTTAATTTCTGACGAGTCGAGGAAGCCGTCAGGGCCTTCTGGTGGTGTGGGTTTAGCCAGGGGGAAGAGGGGTTAGCCGAGGGATGCAGTGTAGAGGGGGGAGTGTCCCCGGAGATCATCTCCATACAGGACTGGTGTAGGGGATGGAGGAGTGGGAGCAGGGCTGAGGAGGTTCCTTTCCTGATTGTGGGAGGGGCACTGTTTTTGCGATGAGATTCAAATAGGCCTGGAGTACTCTTACATCGATTAATGGACGCTGAAAAGTAAAGAATAATCGGATTTCAAATTGTTTCCGTATTTTATATCTATCCTTTTTCTTTACTTTTCAAAATAATCGCGAAGTAATATATATATCCATTTATATAATTTTCATGTTACCAATCTCTTAATAAAATATAGTAAAGAAAAATTACTTTTAATTAAACTGTGCAGTTTTTGTGAAATCAGTATTAAACAAATTTGCTTTCTTTTAATTCGATATATTTTGTAGATTCAGTTATAATGTATAATATGGTGGCGGATTGAGAGAGAGTTTTATTTACGTTTGAAAATTGTATAAAGCTCTAATTTCAATCATTTTTAAAGATTTTATTCAGTAGAACATTGATTTCACATATTTAAGTGTTGATATTACCAATATGACATATATAACTTTTTACAAGCCTATAAGCCAAGTTTTGAAAAAATGCAATCATTATTTATGGAATTGTATCCACAATTTGAAATATGACTTATCAAATATCATTATAGAGTAATTCCATTTGCAGTATATTGTTTTTTCAGGATTAACTCGACATGGGAAGAAAGCAAAGACGTTAATATGTTGTCCTATTTTGTCCTATTTTGACATATTTTAGCCATCTTTTTTTTACAGGTTTAATACATTTAAGCATAGTTAGACATATTTTGACATAATATTTAGTTACATTTAACCATATTTATAAATATTAAGGCGTATTTACTCACATATTTAGACACATTGAAACATATTTGGACATATTTGGACATATTTGGACATATTTAGACATATTTGAACATATTTGAACATATTTGAACATATTTGAACATATTTGAACATATTTGAACATATTTGAACATATTTGAACATAATTTGCAAACCATATTTTGTACACAAAACTATTAAGCAATTACTCATTTTTAAAATAGCTTTGCGCATGTAAACAATCGATTTTTTAAATAATGAAGTGAACCTTCTTTAACATCCTTTATTCCTTGAAAGTAAAATGTCAGAATAATAATACAAATGTATTTAAATGAATAATAGTATGTGTATAATAACAATAAACTTATAGACTGCGCTAAAAAATCATTAAGCCCATATATGATGATGCTAACTTGTTTGTTCCATTAAAAAATAGTTTAGTGTTTATTCGATAGCACCTTTAAAAATTGAAAACATCAGTTCATTATTTTACATCATCAACGAGCTAGGTTGACGTAAAAAATGCATCTCCTATAAGAAGTAACCAACACCACCACCGCACCACCGCACCACCATCACGAACCCTCTCTGAGCGGCCGCTTCTTCCGATAGTCCTGGAGGCGGCGGGCCGCAATCCCCTCGAGGTTGACCCGCGTGGCCGGATACTCCTTCAGCACGTCCCACAGGTCGGTCTTCGACAGACAGAACAGGTCCGAGTAGCCCACCGAGCGGACTGAGGCCGTCCTCCGGTTGCCCGCCGTGCCCATGTTGAGGATGCTGATCTCGCCGAAGTAGCCGCCGGGACAGAGGGTGGCCAGGACTTTGGCGCTGCCACCGCCCCCGACGCCGTCTGTTGTCGAGTACTTCTCGGCCTCTTCGATGACGTGGAGGCGGCCCCGGTTGACGATGTACATGGCCTTGCCGACCTCGCCTACGTATCATAAATTTAAAAGTATACATTTTACGACGTCAGAATCTATTTAAATGAACACTCAAAGATGGAATTGGGGTCCTGATTTTGGAGCATTGAGTAGTTAATGAAGCGCAAGAGTGTAACACGAGAGTGTTTCACAAGACTGTTTCACAAAACTGTTTCACAAAACTGTTTCACAAAACTGTTTCACAAAACTGTTTCACAAAAATGTTTCACAAAACTGTTTCACAAAACTGTTTCACAAAACTGTTTCACAAAACTGTTTCACAAAACTGTTTCACAAAACTGTTTTACAAAACTGTTTCACAAGACTGTTCCACAAAGGTATTTCACAAAAGTGTTCCACAAAAGTGTTTCACAAGAGTGTTTCACAAGAGTGTTTCACAAGAGTGTTTCACAAGAGTGTTTTACAAGAGCATTTTACAAGACTGTTTCACAAGATTGTTTTAGAAGACTGTTTTACAAGAGTTTTTCACAATAGTTTTTCACAACAGTTTTTCACGCTCACTCACGACTAGCACATCTGCTAGCCAGTAACGGGAGAGTCCAATAATAGGCTCGTACTTGTTCCTCGGCATCCGCAAACCAGCGTCCTATCCACTGGGCCATTCCCATTCGCAATGAGTCGGTTATAGAAGTACCAAGATTTGAGATAATTTATTGTCATAATTGATTACATATTAATATACATATAATAACGTTTTACAGCGTAACAATATTTTCAAGACTTTAGAAACATCCCTCAATCATCCTCAGAACTAGTCACTGCATTAAGCAGTAAGCTAAACTAGTGAATATGGCCGCCCAGTGAATGAATGTAGCTTAGGTATTATAATCCGACTTCTTCCAGCTTAATAAATGTTAACGGTTTTAAAAATACTAAAGTATACTATTTTAATCGATTTACAATGCTCCTTAATCATACATATTTATATACAATACACTAATAGATGGACATTATATTAGTTATTAAAGTAAACAGATTTGTATAGCGGACTTTAGTGTGGAGACTTTAGAGATTTCCACACTGAACTCTTTGGTCCACCACAAAATGGTTCAGAGTTACAATTAAGAATTACCATTAAAACCAGGTGTACCTTGCAGACCTTGGGATAAGCCTTACAGACGTTTCAATTTCGTTATTAAATTCGTTAATCGTTAAAAAAATCGTTAATAAATTAGTGTTTCGTTTAAATTGTAATTATTAGAGATTTACCAGGTATACCTCTTTTAAATAGTAAATAATATACTTTTTTCACACTAAACCTTTTGGTCCTCCATAGATGTGTACCAAACGCAATGAAAATACGTACTTTTCGCTGATTGGAGTACGGTAATTCCCGCTATATTTACATGACAACCACTTTGTCGATATTGGGGGAAAGTGTACCTATGTAGCCTATAGACTTATATACTTATAGACTATATATATATTGTCCATTTACATCTAAACTTTACCATGATATGAAGAAATTCATGAGATGTGTCCATATTGTTTGTGTTTGCATAGTGATTTCAACTTTTAAATAATTCATTAATTAATACCAAGTTTGGTTAAATTAAATTTGAAATATATGCTATTAAATGAACTCTACTGTTAAGTAGTAGATTATATATAAACTAATAAACTAAATAAAAAATATTTGTTAATTATCTTTCATTATATATTATGTATTTATCACTTTATTTCCTAATGACAGTTTCAAACTATAAATAAATAAATCTTTTATAATCATTTATATTCACAATCAAACGCATTTACATATTATTATATATTAAATAAAGTTATATTTGGTCAATTTCACTTGGCGTTACTTTTATTAATGACATTTGCAAATTAAGCCTTACTGAAACTAAAATAAAACTCACCTAGCCGCGTCTCAAATTTACGAATAAATGCGTTTATGTATCATATATTAGAGTTTTATATATAGTTTAAACTTAATGTATAAGTAATTTGAATTTATTTGTATTTTTTGTATTTTATTTGTATTATATCTCAAAATTAAACATTTGAAACTTTTCGTCAAAAATACTCGTTTGTTCAAAAAAAGCTATATTCTAAAAATTTGCGATTCATGATTCCTAATTTATTACCAAAATCAGAATAATGCCAAGGAATAGTCAGACAATCTTTTTTTTAACGTTAAATATTTTTTTACATAATGGAACGATTTCGGTATCAAGCATAATTTTTCAGTGACTTTTTTATTATTACACTCTATGAATTATACAGCTAGGTAAAACACGTGGACCCATCGTGTGGCCAGACAGATCACTGCATCTTACCCGGTGTGACCGCTGGCAGTGAGGATCTCTACACTCGAAAGCATACATCAATGGCGACATATTCAACTCCACCGTGTAAATAAAAATTAAAAAAACTAATTCGACACACGCATAGGAAGTTATCCCCTTTCAATCTGTTCTGGGATGCATTGAGGAACTTTGAGCAATGTCTCATTCTCTGAGGGGTGCTGATGGGAGGAGCCTCTGTGACGAACGTAACTGATCATGTGTTCCATATTACAATCATAGATTTGGATTTCTTTCTTTCCCTATGCCTAGATTAGTCCAGGCCATATATGAAATATCTAACTGAACCTTGAACAAATTTGCTCCAAACTGCTGCTTTTTTGTTTGTTTTTTACTTCTGTTAGTCAATCTTTATAATATTCTAAAAGTTGACGCGGGTTTATTAGCATGAAGGCAATATGGTCGCCAAACTCTATACCGTAACTTGGGGATACTTAAGACAGTGACAAATTGTGGCGTATTTATTAAATATTAAGCTTCTTACAATTTGTTCTTACATATTGTTAGATAGAGTGTGAACTTACGTGGCGTTTGATATGAATAACATTCAAATCGGTTGAAAAATAAAGAAATAGCAGCAAAGATGGTGAAAGTGGATTGATATCTCTATTAACAAGTTTCCAAGTTGTAACATAAACTGACAAAGTAAGTAAACGTCAATTTCGGCTAGCGTTGATATCCTCCGGGAATTCTGTCTGAACTTCACCTGAGGAACTCCACAATGGCAGGGCATGATGCACATCTTACATCAACTCGACTCTGGAGTTCATTTCAAAACTAGCATTCCAGCATCACTTCCCTCCTGTGTTGACGTTTGACCAGCCCCTTTACAGGAAGGCCTCACATATAGAAAATACAGCACCAGAGAGAAGCCACCCGAAAGAGATCGCTCTTCTACTTGGCTCATTTCTTACCTCCAAGAACTTGTTGAGTGCCATTGGCAAACTAATGGGTGGATCTGGTTTGAAAAATCTGTTGGAGACTGAGTATGGAGACAAAGCAGTCCAGTGGGCCTTCCGGGACATATGTTGGTTGATAGGTGCCTCAATGAGATGGTTGTGTCTCAGCTAATTGAAGAGAACAGTGAATTTGCATCATTAGTGGCCTAATCAGAAGTGGAGTATAAGTCATGTTTAGATTGTGAAAGTGAACATACAGTATAAATCTGAACGACACCCCGACTAAGATCAAGGATAAACCTACAGCTGCCAGATCCGAAACCAGAAGACTTCGACATCCTAAATAGGCTAATTATGTTGAAACTTAATGTATTTAATTTTCTTTTAATAAAACAAGCTCTTTAATTAACGATAGTTTAAATAAATGTAACATTTGAATACGATTTTAATTGTGCATAATAAAATGTTATCTAATAACTTTTCATTGTTAAAAATAGCTTTTAAGAATTCCTATTTAGGCTGTGTGCAAATGCCAATTAATTGTTTTGCCTCGCAAAGCCGAGTATGACTCATCTTTCTCACAACCACTGCGAGGCACAGATGATATATCTACGTATAACTATGATTTACGAAAAATCGATTTATATGATTATAATTATGTACACAATTGTGTACAACATATTTAATGCAGTTAAATCTGTTTCGTTTATACACGAAATAAATGTTGATTTTACCGGGGAAAAAATACTTCTAACTTAATGTCGATAAATATTGAATAATATACGAAAACATTTTGATTTTTCAAATAATAGTTTTATAGTTAGCTACATTTATTTCTTGTTATCATAATAAAATTATCTTAAGTTGTTTTGCTTTAAAATAATATACAATTCAATGTATGCTTAGTCAAAGTGAATTTTGCATCAAAAGATGATTCAGAGTATTTTATTATATAGGTATGTGAAAAATGAAAAAATGAAAAAATACACTTTCCACCTTTTTTGAAGAACACGATTTGTATGACACTGTAAAACAAAGCAAAACTACGAATATAGCCATAGACCTCTACATTTATAAGAAATTTAAATAAACAATTCTTTAGGTGAATAATTACAGTTACGACATTGACAGCCACCACATTATCAACATTACCAAAATCCCAAAGATTGACATTTCACTCATTACACTCATTAAACCTTCATGTTCACATACTCGACAAGTAAACCAACAATTGCCAAATGCTATGAGGAGTTCCTAGGCTGCCGTAATCGATCCAATTGACTAATGTAAGGAACCTATTTTGATCCTATTGAATGTCAACATGAGTGGTTTATAGAACGTAGAAATTAAACATTTTAAAACTGAGTCAACAGATCTCGAAATTTCCCGAAAATTGAGTCAAGTCTAATTTTTCCTAAACAAAAGCAACTGAATTTGTTAAATAAATGTTTCAAATTATTTTAAAATTTTAATCCATAAAGCAAGATTGTGACCGGTTAAATCAGAAAGTATAGAATAATGCAAAGGACTAAACATTTTAGAAACTATTAAATACTACGGGTCAAACGATTACAGCATTTGTTTCATAAACATAATAATACTCTTTATTATAGAACAAAAATAACTCTACGGTTAAATAACTCTATATAACCCTTTGTACGTACGTGAAGGTTTTTTGGAGGTAGCCTATGTGGTGGAATGCCAATTTTTTTTCCAAAAAAATTAAGATTTTGATTGAACTATATGACGTATGACTCTGCTTTTTTAACTCAATGGCTAAAATACTTTTATTTAACTATAAAATTATAACAAATATAATTTCGAAAATTTTTACATGCCAGAAAAAATTGTGTTATTATTTATTCATTTTATACCCCCCCTCCTGGGTTTTCAAACTTGCCGATGATATTAGGAGCTGAAACTTGCGACATTAATAGAAAAAATAAGTTTATCGTAAATTATATCCGTTTAACTTGAATTATAAAATTATTTATTAAAATAACCAGCAGTTTAAAATAATATTCAAATAGCATTTATACTACTTATAGCTTATTTTATATAAGTAGTATAATTATAAAAAATTATCAATAAATATAGATATTGTGATCTGGAATAAGATGCAAAAAGAATCAAGTCAATTGGTTGCACTGAACAAAAGTAATAGCATATATTTGTCAATATATTATAGCATTTATGGTTATTTTCCTAACTAGAGTTTATGACGTAATCAGGTCATAAACATTATACCAATCGCTTTATTTATTTATTTTTATACTTTATTATTAATTTTTTTAACTAAAAATCGCTCGACAAGTCTTTCGAAGGTATCTGTATACCCAATTTCAGCAAATTTCGGATGATAGGAAGTTTGGTTTTTACAGGGGTAGGGGTAAAATACCCCCCTCCCCCCTCTACGTAGTAAACCCTAAAAAGCATGTCCACGTACGAAGGGTTAACAGAAAAAGAAATATACAACAGAAATTAATCTAGCGATGTTCGAATTTTGCACTTTTCCGAACAAAGGTTTCGAGATATAGTCTGTAGCCTATTTACGAGTGGCGTAGCCTCTCCAAATTTGAATGTTGATTATTAGTATTAGAAATAAGATCTTTTGTGTAACCCTTCCTGGATTTGTGTATATATATATTCACTGTACAGTTTCAAATAAGTTAAATAGCGACAGAATATGCAAGTTAATATAATAATAAAAGTTTGAACAGAATATGCAAGTTAACAGCAGTTTTAATTGAAACATAACATATATTGACAATCTAAAATATTTGTTATTAATTATTTAAAGTGGATTTCGTAAACATTGATTATAGAAAATTTAATCTTAGTTCCAAAATAAAACAATAATGGTAAATTTCAGATACAACATTATATAGTAACAAAGTTTCAATGTTGCTTTCAAATAATGCACTGACATTCTTCTCATTTTGTGAAGCTCGCGAAGGAATGGTAATACATAGTAATATAGTGTACAGCCATTTTTAATTCTGCGGTCACTATGGACAGTTCTATTTTACTGGTTTTATATTTTGATAAAAATATCATTATATATAATATCATGAACAGTGAGTATACATATATATATATATACACAGATCATCGTAATTATCCAATGCACACTAAATTTTTCCTCAAATAGAGACCATAAACTAATCTAAATTTCTATCAAAACCATTGACAACCATTCCGAACATAAAATTATTCCATTAAAGCAATATTATTTTTTTATATTATATTACGTTTGTTGAAAAAATTGCAGAGTTTTGTGGGCCGAAAATATACGATATGTTTTAAATCATCACTACCAGAAATGTGTAATTTTAGATTTTCCCATTTAAGGAAATATTTCCACAGAGGTGAAAAATGTCCAAGGAAACCGCAAAAGCGAATTTTTCAAAAAAAAATTACATTATCGGAAATATTAAATTTGAAGAAAAATTAAAAACATTTAATTTTGTAATTGATGTTTAGTGCTTTTCGAGATGTATAATAAATGTAATAATCAAAATGTATAATTTTGAATGTTTTTTTTTAAATATATTTCGGACAAAGTTAAACAATTTCCGACGAAATCAGACGAATTTCCGACTGATCTGTTTTGAAATTGAGAGGGCCGGGGAACGCTCCGGTCAGTAGTAGGAGATATATCGACTCTGAACCATACCCCCCTCCCTCCCCAGATGCAGCGCTAACCATCGACCGACCGACCGACCTTTCCGACAGACAAAATCCCCCGGCGAGAAGAGCACCGGCCGGAGCTGCAGCACGAGTTCCGACAGGAATCCCTCCTCCGTGTTCTGGAATATCTCCACCCGCTTGAGCGTGTCCAGGTGGACGTGGATGGCGATCTCGGCCTTCAGCTTGTCCGGCAGCGTCTCCAGCACGTTGGACTCGTCGGAGATCTTGTTGGTGTTCCAGAGGTAGTCGAACCACTTGATCACCTTGTCCTGCAGGTGGAGGGGAACCTGGCGCAGGGCCAGGTAGCTCTTCACGTTGTCGAGGCGGGCTGAAGAGACGACATTTGTGTGTGCGATAACGGTTACCATGGTTGCACTTAATATAACATTAATGGCGCCTAACAATGCGGTTTGAAATTGCCGCATAATTCGAATAATAGGCTAGTTAAACACAATAATTTACTAAGTTCATTTTTATTGGCCTATCTGTACCTATAAATAAAATTATTATAATTCAGTTTGTTTAACCGGATATTCCTTCAATATGGAGTCTTTTCAGCGTAAATTCATTAAAAGTTGAATTAGATTAGTTTAGTTACCTACTTGTAAACAATTGTCAGTGATTTTTCCGATAAATAAAAGGGGCCTGTGTTAATAATAGTGCACTGTGTTAAGAATACAATGTATTGTATACTTCTCATCTAAGTCAATCATATTCGAGTTCTTAATTTCAATAAGTTGCATATATACATAAATGGAATGTGTATTTAAAACGGATCGATATAGTGTAAATTGGTGTAATATGAATGTTTTAATCAAGTTGAATTTTACGGTTCCCTATGAATCCGGCTCATAGGAGGCAACTTTAAAAATCACAAGATCTTTTTAACCTCATTAATCGTTGCTATGTCCGAGTGGGTTATTCATATGGCTATGCTTTCGTAATTAAAATAACAATAGTGTTTATATAATAATATTTATAAATACTAATAAATATTATATATAACATTAACATTATTTACAAAACAGTTAATGACATAATAAGTTATTAGGAAAACAATGAAATAGCTTTGATTATATTTCGGATAATCCATATTTACTAAACACGTTTTGTATTACGGATAAAGTAAATCGTAAAGTATATACTGGAAATTATACGTGAGGGCAAAGCGATAATATCAGACCAGTTACTAGCAAAACTTTTTCACAAACATATTACAAAATTGAAAACTTTCACTGCAAATATAAACAAAACAAGTTTCAAAAAGGAAGCCCAATATTTAGATTTCGATTTGTCCCTTATCTGTTCGACGATACGATGCGAAGAATATGGGATGAAGAATCTTACTTAGAATTTTTGAATTTGGATAGAATTTTCAACATTACTTCAGTTATAACTTATTTATAAAAGGTGTCATGTTCTTCTTTGGACAAAAACAGGTTTAAAAAACTTCCAATTCTTACTACTGATGGTTGTTGTCCTCTATCAAACATCTCCTTATGTACAAAATTGAAAATCTGAAATTTATGGGACAGTAATTTTTTTGTATAAATTAATTTTCTATTTCTGACATTTCAACTAATTTTTTATTCTGTATTTAGAAAAAAATTAATCATAAAGTTTCAAAATCATGATAGGTAACAGTATATGGTTGACACAATGTTTTTTGCACAACATTGTATGTTCTGTTTTGTATTATATATTTCCAAAATATTATTGTTCATTAAAATAAATAAATATCAATAGATATAATACACATTAAATAAATAAACCAATTCACGAAAGACATATTAATAACAATTTCGTCCACTATGAGTGCCATAATTCAATGTTCATATTTTCATTCTTTTCCTGTCATCATTAACATACACATAAGAGAATTAAACAGCGTAAAATTTAAATATAGTTTTTGATTTCGCCAAAAAAAAGTCCGCCTTGAGTGTTAGGAAAACAGGAAAAGTGACTTTCACTTTCTCAGCTATCCAAATAGCCGTCTACGCATACAAAACACCTCGGAACTATATAAAACACAAACTTATTCTTCCTCCTCATTCAGGGGAGAAATGTCTGCGCGGAAAATGACGCCAGTCTTTTTGTTTAGTTGTTTTCTATTTGTTCTTGGGGAATCTTTCTCAGGTTGGGCAAACAGCGGGATCTTGTTGATATAGAAGGGTGGGCTGGCTTACAGCTCCCAATCGTGATGGAATGGGCTGGAGACATGACGTGATTTTCTAAACACAACTTAGGTTGAGCGGTTTTAAAGGCCGATTTCTGTTTCTGAGCGACAAAAAATAGCATAACAATTCAAACAATTTTTTTTTCTTGCGACTTTAACGACCATATTTTATGGATGCGTTTCTCTTTAACAAAAAAGACTGAGCAGAATTTTCAGTATATTCTGGAGAGTAATGACAGTTATTTTTTAGGAATTTTAGAGTATTTTTTTATAACAATAGTAATTTAATTGGGTCATTTCAGTACTTCAACTCTACTTTTTAGGCTTTTAAGTGTTTTCAACCTGTCAGGGCTTCATCGATGAACTTTAACTTTAAAAGCAGGAATGGAGGTAGGGGGGTTAAATTGACCTACCGCTGTTTGATCCGCTAATGATATCTATCATTGTTCAGTTTTCAGAACTAGTGCATTTATTCACGAACCATCGATTCTTTGTCAAAAATGCAGAAGACCGTAATATGAATGCAGAATGACGTAATATGAATGCAGAATGACGTAATACATGAATGCAGAATGACGTAATATGAATGCAGAATGACTTAATATATGAATGCAGAACGACGTAATATATGAATGCAGAACGACGTAATATATGAATGCAGAATGACGTAATACATTACTTAAAATGTGATTTCAAAAAGATTATTCTTTAATTGCTTACTTTTCAATTCCCAATAAATATATTTCTAAAAAATTCCAATACATAACTGTCTATTTGTTACAAATTAGATGTATAATATAATGTTATGGGGCAATTACAATTATGGGGCAAATACGATTTATTCAAAATCAAATATTAATTACATAACAATGTATGAAATACGAAATACTATTTACATTTTATTAGATAATAATATTTTAAAATATCGTTATATAAACCATATTATATTTAAATATAATAAAAAATGTATCACATTTATCACATTTAAATTTTTATAATTAAAAAACAATCAATGTTAATATACTTAATAAAATACAAAATAATCAATATTTTATTACATAAATTTTATCCATTTATATATATATATATATTATATTAGTAGATTATTCATAAGGAAATATTAAATATATTAACACCCTAACCACTACCCTTCTGTTACTTTAGTGTTTCTGTTACATTTATTAAAAAAAGCAATATACCAAATTGCTGCAATTGTTGTTTAGTAGATATAAAAAAAACTGAAGAGGAACCTTACATTTTACCCTTCCTGCAAATTGATATTCTTTTGACCTTGAATAAATAACAATATATTACTCTTATTGGCAATATCTCTATTGACAGTGAACCCTTTCCCAGCAAATTGCATCCGTTATTTCTGTTATTACTTCACTAACAACTACCCGTAATCCAACCCTTGTAAATCGAAACCTGTGTTACAAAGAATTAAATCGGTTCATTGAGGAAGATTGCGGGGAATGCATTGGAACCAACAAAGGTGATGTAGATTATATGCAAATGATTACTTATATTTTAACAGAGTGCGATAGTGAGAATATGTACGAATGTGAACACTGTCCTTTTCTTCTATTGATTAACTATCAGGACTTAGGACAACGCTTAGGACTTAGGACAAAGCTTAGGACTTAGGACAAAGCTTAGGACTTAGGACAAAGCTTAGGACTTAGGACAAAGCTTAGAACTTAGAACAAAGCTTAGGGCTTAGGGCAAAGCTTAGGACTTAGGACAAAGCTTAGGACTTAGCACTTAGGACAAAGCTTAGTTAAGATAAAGCTTAGGACATAAGACAAAGCTTAGGACTTAGGACATAAGATAAAGCTTAGGACTTAGGACTTAGGACACAGCTTAGGACGTAAGACAAAGCTTAGGACTTCACATTATTGTTATTATATAATTGTTGTGTTATTTTTATTTCTGTAGTTTATTGTGAATTAATTATCACAAATTGATAGATTTAAACTATTGTATATAGTTTAAATATATGTATAAACCTATAAAATAGTATTATACACATAAAAATGAATAATGTCAATAGATATGTCTAATATGAATGCTATAAAATGTAGAGATTAATAAAATACAGCCACTTGTTGATTGGCTCATCTGCTGTAATATATGTAAGATATAGATTAAAATGTTATATCTATTTTTATCGTTATTTTAAAACATTTGTTTAAATTAATTATAACATACCAAATAATTTTAATAATTTTTTTTAATGTTCTCTAAGTCATGATCAAAGATACACTGATAATATCAAGTTTAAACAAGAAAAGGTTTTAAAACTAAATTTATTATTACTACAATTTAACAACACCAAGGCAGGCAATATTTATATGTGTTATGTAATATGTTATTATTACTTAAAAAGTAAAGTAATCACTAGTTAGAATCTATCAATAAACCAATTTAACAATACTCTATTAATGAATTGAAAATATAATATTTATCTACGTTTGTATATAACATTATAACTGGAGGGATTGTAACGTTAAGAAAGCTCACGTTAAAAAATGTCGGCAGTTATTACATAATTAATAATAGTGATTTAAATTCAACTTCTAAAAATCGATTCATTCAAAATGTACGTCAGTGCAATATAGAGGTCAGGGTTATTTTAGCTCCGAAATACTGTATCAAATTGTAAAACTGTAAATAATTATAGTTATGCACATGTTTAAACAATTAAAAATAATTACAGTCATCAATTATTATTACTGTAAAGTAAAATAAACTTATAAACAATACCTATCATAGAAAAATGTTTACCCTATCCAAATTAGTGTTTATACATGTTATTAAAAAGTTAATATTTTATCTCTTTATTTATTTATGTATTGTAATTTTTGTGAATATTGTTAATTAATTAAAACACAACGTATGTACAATGCTTTATAATACATCAATAAATCAAGTTATTTTAAAGAGCGTTTTCTAACATAATCATTTTTATTTGTTTTAATTATTCGCTTTACTTATATTTTAGTCTCTTCAAGCAAGCCTGTAGCATAATAAGCACTTGGTAACATTTTCATTTGAAGATAGATATTAATAGACTAATTAAAAATTTAAAAACATAAAATATAGATAAATAAATATTTCTATCTCAGCTGCCTTTTCATTGACAAGCTGAACACGTTTTCCTTGTTTAATATTTCTTATCAAATATAGAAAAGCACTTCAAAATCACTGTTTTGAATGTAATCCTCTTACAAATACCACAATTTGCATAACGTCATGATAAAAATGATCTTAATGACTGATGATGTGAAACCGATGTTTATTTACAACTAAATATAGTCATGTAACTACACCAAAATCTGTTTAATTTGCATTTTGATTTCGATTTGAATACTGGAATATTGTGTACAAATAAAAAACGCTATTTTACAATAAATGTTTATTTATTCAAATCTGTCTGATTACCAAAAAAAATATATTTGTTTAACAAGTGTTCCTTTATTTAAATTAAGTTGCGAAGCATTATATTGAATCATAATTTTTCTTTTTAAAAATATTTGAAAATCGTATCCGTAAATATTTTTAGTACAATATTGCAGTTCAATTATACTACTACCTTCTTACATGAAAACTTTTGCAAAATAATGATTTGATTTAAGAACTGACAGCAGTAAAATAGTTCATGTAGTAAAACAGTTTTAAACAGGCTATAAATTATATTTTATAAAAAGCTTACGCATGTTAAAAAAAAAGTATGAATATATATATATATATATGTTAACTCTTTAAATAAATTTAATAAAAAATATTAAACACTACTATATTGTTACCCATTTACATGAAATTTATTAAAATAATACGAATTTCTATTAACGAAAATTTACAACGAAACGTATATGAACTCAATAAGACTGAAATCTCGATGTTAATTTCTTACTCTATAAGTAATACAATAAATTTAAAACTTAAAATTTGGTTACCCCATTTTTAAAAATCACAATTCAAATTTGATAGAAGCCTAAAAATCAAAAAAAAATTGTACAAGAAAATTTATATACAACTATATTATCGATTAAATACCTGGGCGCAAATTAATTATATATTCAAAAAATTATATAGCTACAGCTAATCAAAATCATTTAAAAATGGAAGATACACAAGAAGTTATCAACAATTAGAGCACATGATGCGGTCGTTTAGGGATTCGTTTTTTCACTTTCAGTGCTGGTGTACTTTTCCCCGCATCTAAAAGGAGTTTTCGATAACGCCTAATTGTGGGGCCACGTGTTGCCAAGATTATGTTCCTAATCAAAAAACTTGTCTAGAATTTAGCCGGTGAGAAAGTGGAGTTGGGGGGGGGGGGGGGTTGGGTGAAGGACATATTTGCTGATTGATAAAACAAATTAATTGTATTTGAGGAAACTATAATGTTGAACACACTTGTATACCGAATTGAATATATATTGTAGCTAAATGTGTTTATTGTGATGTAAGCATTGTTCCTTCATACGCTTGGAGGATGAAGGCTTTGTTTTATTCTGCTTTATATCAGTTAATTATTATATTAAGAATTTCCATTGGTGACATCAAAATATTAAAACAAATAAAAGGAACGAGCAGCCTTTCATTGGTTTGCTACTTATTGGCGTGTTTTATTATTAACTCGTTGAAGATTCAGATTCATGTTTTTCCCCCGTTTGCTCACTTGTGTCTAGTAGTTAAACGAAAACAAATGTAAACATATTATGGCAGCTATATAGAATAACCTCACCTTTTGAAGCAACATTTAAAAAGTCCTAATCTGCAATAGTAATGTATTATTCATTATAACATTCCACTCAAAAGTTAAATATTTAGTATGCCAATCCATGCATATACACAAGAAATAATCTTTCAGAATTGAATCATAATTTCTATGTACATAAGATGTTAAGTTAAATGGTTTGAGATTATTATAAGTATGCTCATTTTTCAACAACAAAAAAGTACTTTTTAACCTTTTGACCCGTTTTGAGACACCATAAAAACACTGTTGTTCCTGTTGTTCCGATTATTATTCGTCGGTTAAAAGCTGTTTTGTTGAATAGAAACATTATTGATATTTTTTTTAGTAACCAAATTATGTTGGAGATTGAACTTCAAACTGATCGATCAAGGGAATCAAATCACACCCTGGGGCAGAGTTCTACACTCCTAACATGGTGTGGTGGGGACATGGAGCCGCTAGTTCTGCGCGCGAGGCAACCTCTTCAGTGTTCAGATTATAGGGGGAGAGATGGTGGAGTCTTGCCTTAATTATACTGTCAGTGGAGAATTCCAATTTTGGCAGAAATCTTAGTTTTTGAACTTTTTCTTTTGTTTGTTGTTATTCTTCTTTGCAGTTTTGATACCATTACAAGCTGAACGCTGTGAAGAAGGCCCCCCCGTTCTGTAAATTTATTTTTAGTGTATATTAAACTTTGTTGATGCATGTTGAATCATGTTGAATCATGCCAAATACGTAAACCACCCACTAAAGGGGCGCAAACCTCGACTAACGCAGGTGCTGGCGAGAAGCGGGGGAATTTGATTTAAATTTGACACCGGCCGTCCGAAAATATGTTTTAATATATGATATCTTCATAATCGAATATTATTTTCAAGAATTAGCCTTTTTGGAGATATACAGTAGTAACTTTGAAAAAAGTTTGCAAATATTCGCATGCATTTTTAATTGGACCACTATATCGTCAGTCATATTAAGTAATGATATTTCCACAATGAATATTTAGTTTAATAACTATATAGAAATAAAAGATTCACCTTTCTAGTATTAGTGTAAATTTAAAAAAACGCTTTTTAGTGTAGTCAGTAATCGTATTTTGGAAGCCTAGTTAATTCAAATTCATATATTAAGTGCAAAAGTTATATAAATAATGTACTTTAGTAGTACGTGTACTATTGCGGAAGTTAAATTTATTATTACAACTGGCTTATTTTAAGCAATGCTAAATTGTTCCTTCTTATGGATAAACATTTTTAAATATATATTTATGCAAGAGAAAATCGAATTAATTTTCAAATGTGGTATCGCCTTGAAAAACGGTTTTATCCTTATTTGTAAAGGAAGCAAATATTATTTTTAACCTTTCATTGTTCCTAAGCCATGGAAATATTTTGCAGGTTTTGCTCCGTGGAGGGAGGAACGTTTTTTTCACACCCCCCTCCCTGGAAAAAGCAAACTTCCTATCATCCGATTAATCGGAAATTTAGTATACAGATGCCTTCTAAAGACTTGTCTATTATTTTCAAAACAAGTAATCAAATAGTATCATTTTTTATGACCTGATTACCTCATATATACTCCAGTTTAGGAAAACTATGCGAAAATAACCATATATGCTATAACGTTTGATCTATGTAATCAACTGACTTGATTCTTATTGCATTTGATTCCAGATCGCGAGATCTATAATACTCTAGTATATTTTTATTATTATACTACTTATATAAATAAGCTATAAGTAGTATACATTCTGATTGATTATTATGTTAAATTGCTTGTTATTTATATAATTAATATTATTATTCAAGTGAAATGTATTTATTTAACGATACACTTATTTTTTTAATTAATTTTGCAAGTTTCAGCTCCTAATATTATCCGTAAGTAAGAAAACTCAGGGGGAAAGGGATCTATAAAACTGTGAAAAAATAATACCATTTTATCTGGTATATTAAAATATTGAAAATTTTATTTATAGATAAAAGTATTTTAGTCACTAAGTAAAAAAAGCAGGGTCATACACTACATTGTTCAATCAAAAACTTAATTCATTAAAAAATGGTATGCGGACGAAGGGTTAACTCATATTTTCGTTAAAAAAATTGTGTTAGATTTGCGAATTGAAATGTTTCGCTTTGCAATTTCTATCAATATACCACTTAATTATTTTTAAAATTAATTTATTTATTTAACGTATTTTAGCATATTGATCCACCATCAAATTGTAACAAAAAGGTAGCCTTTCTTTTAAATATAAGCTTATTATTAAATTTAATTACACCAGATAGATTCTATTTCTTGATAAAAAGGAAATTGCAGAATACGTATCTTTCTGTGTATATCTCTCCCTCAGATTTATCTCCCTTATAGAACTATCTCGCTTATTTCAAAAAGGTTTCAGATATAGCCCACGCATCATCAAATTACACCAAATGCTGTCTTCAGTCCCACAATTTGATGTTCGAAAGATAAATATGGTTTCTTCTCTAATCGCTTCACTTTTTCTCAAATCATACAAGTGTATAGATAGCCACTTCGAAGCACCATCTCGAAATGGATGTATTCCATGTTGATTATGTAAAAGCCATAATAGGCTTATTCTCAAACTAACGAGAATACGGAATTGAATTTCTGTTGTGGATAGAATGTTGTTGCTTATGTAGACGATTTATGTTGAGGCCAATATATTTCTAGCTACAACAACGACATTATATTTTTGAAAGTTAAATACACACACTATAGATGCAAATGACACAAACAAAACATTACACAGTTGGATAAAATTAATTTGTAACTTTATATCGATTTTAACATGTGCTGCCTTTTGGTTGGTTGGAAGCAAATACATACGAGAATTATTGCAAACAATCTTTTTTGACCTATCTTTTAATTAATTAGCACTGTAGACAATTTTTATTTTTTGTAATATTCAACATTTGGTCGCATAGTTTACCCGACTCTATAGAATGTCCCAGCCATAGTCTTTCATTTCAATGTTGATTTAAGTATATAATTCTTACAACTTTCAGTTTTTGTCTAGGTCATTCAGTTGGAGGCAATTTTAGTCAGTAAATGTATTAAATTAGTTCTGTAACTAAATTGAATTAATACGTCAAGCGTACGTAACAATTTATGTATAAAAATAGTTTTAACTTATTCCAAAATGTAATAAATAATAAAACAGTAATGAAACTATTTAATGACTATTTTTTTATATGCTGCCTCTAAATAATTTTTATTTAAAAGAAAACGACCATGACATTAAATAAATAACCAATTCATGCGTGTGTCAAGGATCCAGATCAGAGCACTTTCACACAAATAATTGAGGACGACACGAATTTGGAAGGAAAAAAAACTAATGAATGGTTAAATTTGTCTTCGTGTATAAAGTTACTGAGTTGTCGTAAGCAGCTGATAATTTTGAAAAAAATCAATTTCTTACGTTGGAATCTGTTTTATTTTCTACATGATAGTATTATAAGGCCATTGTACTGACTGATTATATTGTTATTATTATTAAATAGTTTTCAGGTGCATGAAAGTGGAATTGATTAAAAACCATGAAGTGTGTGCTGTGCATACTTCAAATTATTCAGCCTTCTAACATTGAACATTGAAAAATATGCTTTCTCGTGAAAAATAGCTTCGATCAATATGGTTAATACACTATATAATGGTTACGTTACAAAAGAAATGCACGTTCTACTATAACAATACATTTTGTTAATATCATAATGTATATATCGTACTGAATAACCAATTTTTGTGAAGATTCCTAATTTTAATTCTGCTTTGGTATTTAAATTATTAAATGTAGTGAAACAATTTTTAATAATACTACATATATACTCTATACTATACTTTAATAATACTACATATATATATATTACTTATATTGTATATTTGGTATATTGCTATGTGGGACTATATTACGCCATATCGCGTTGTTATTATTATTATCGTTAATGAATAAGAAGGTAAATTATTATAATAAATATAATCCTTATGTCCTAACTACTGCGAAATATTTTTATTAATATCATTTTCAATAAAAATAATTAAATAAAACATGTATAAAACGTCAGTTTATTGTACATACGCTAAATTAGATTACATTTAATTTTATTAAGCTTCTAAATGAGTGAAAATTCATCTTAAAGTTACATGCTTAACACAATATATATTTATACATATATATGTAAATGATGAATTATTGATTTTTCCAAATTCATCTACCAAATGTGTTTCTAATAACAACTGTTATAGCATTAGTATTCTGAACTAATTGTGGGCAATTATAAAGTCTATGCCATAGAGTACATATGACTATAAAGTCTATGCCATACTCTATGGTCTATGCTACTTGTATTTAAATTAAATATAACAAATTTATTGATTTCAATTTAATTTTTTTAACTTTTATTTAATTCGATGTTTTGTTAATTTTAATTAAAATATAATAAAGTATCAAAATAAAATATTGAACTCCTTTCAACATTATCTCAATAATATATTAACGTTAGAATAATTTTCAAATTCAGAAATATATATTATTGTAATCATGTATATAATAATATTTTATATAACCAAATTTCTGAAATGATTATTTTGTTACTTTTTTTTTTAATACATAGTTTCTTATAAATTAATTTTGTAAAATCATAACTTTAATTGGAATGAAGATTATTCCAATCGTTACAATTTAACCGAAACAAATTATCTTTTTACTTTCATTTTTGTAAAGAATTTAAGGATTAGAAATCTAAAATCTTAAAAATTTGTCCATAACTACCATTCTTACAATCGTTTACTTTAAAATTCTGTTAATAACTCAAATTAATTCCTAAATTAATTCAAAACATGTTCGGCACAATTACATGCATTAAAAACTTATTTTGAAGAATAAAAAAAAACACGAAAGTTCGAGCGAAAGTCACAGTAGCTAAGGGATAGTTTGTTTTATCAAAAAAATCCTATTCGTTAATTAATAGGATCAGAAAATAACTTTTTCTAATTATTTAAAAACAATTTTAAACTGCTTTTTAAACCTACTGGTTAATTTGAACTACGCGTCAATAAAAGTTATTCCAATTAATTTTAAGCAAAGTTAAATTTGACTATTTTTTATGGTACAAGTAAATATTGTAAATATATCGTAAACATAAATATTTATAAATAGCACTGTAGACTATTTATTTAACATAGATAGATTTTTTAAATTATTACCGATAAAATAGTGATCCACAGTTACCGATTAAAAGGCTCGATAATTATAAATATATATATATATAATTCATATATTATTCTCAGTGAGTTTCAACTCTGTAATATGCTACATACATAAATCCGCCGGACTAACTTCTTACTTATTATAATTTCTAAAATTCCAGTTTCCATTTTCGACTAACCAGAAGTTTCGTTGGTAATAAATTAAAAAACGGAACCATGGCAATAACTCACCCTGGAAATCCCTCCTAGCAGCACTCACACTAGTCACAATGTTCCCCACATGGCCGAGAACGGTGGCAAAGAGAAGCAACCCGAAGGTGACCTCCAGAATGACGAATATGTAGGCCCCGATCGTCGCGGGCCTTGGCAAATCGCCCATCAGCGTCAGGGTCAGCGTGCTCCAGTACAACGCGTAGAGGTACTTCTCCGAGGTCGTGTTAAAATCAGGGATCCGCCAGCTGTCCCGCTGCTTTCCTGCGGCGGCGGCGGCGGCGGTGACGACGCCGCTTGTCGTCATTTCCGGGGCGAGATTGGGTTGGCCAGCTCCCAGGGAGGTGGAGTCCCCAGTCGTCTGCACGGCGTCCGAGACTAGCTTGAAGATGCAGGCGTTCCAGTGGACCACCGCCAGCAGGTAGTGGATCAGCTGGAGCGCACGGATTGTGTTGGGGTAGTTGGTGTGTCGCTCGGTGCGGTCGGAGAACTGCCAAAACTTGTAGATTTTCACCAGGCGAAAGATCCTCACCATTGACTTGAACCCGATGGAGAGGTAGAGGAAATCGAGCGGCAGCAGGCAGAGGCAGTCGACAAAGAATTTGGTCGAATTGATGTAGTGGAGGCGCATTCGTCGGGCCTCCGTCTGCAGGACACCGTCCTCTATGTAGGCCGTGCGCAAAGACACCAGTATGTCGATCAGATAGATGGCATCCATGGCGTAATCCAAGGAAAGCCAGATTATAATCGTGTCCTGCCCTATTTCGGCGAATGAATATCTAAAAATGATGACCCAGAAGTTGTACAGGACAGCGCAGCTGATTATACCCAACCACCAGTACGAGAATCGACCCGCTGGATCAAACACAAAAGTACATCGGCATTGTGACTTTCGATCCAATTCGCTGACGGCAAAGTAATTGGGGGCACTTTCCTCTGCCGATGAATTTCTCAGATTAAGCACCCCGTCTTCCTCCAACTGCAGGTGGAAGGATGTTGGCGCCGCGTCCTCCGGTTTGGCATCGGTGTGGTTCGCCGTTGCAGCGGTCGTGGGAGCCGAGGATTTGTGTACCGGGGTGGTGGTCACTAGCTGGTGGTGGAAGTTGTCACTGGAGTAGAGGGACCTGGTGGATGTCTCCTTCCAGCGACTGCTCCAGACATCCGATTGAGTTGACGAGGTGGACCGGTTATTCCAGGGCGAGAGGGTTTCGAGAGTTGAACGAAAGCGAAAGTCAGTCATGGTATATAAGTATTAACGCGTCAAATTGTGAGGTGAAACTAACCTCAGATTATTAAATGACATTTTGTGTATAACCGGGAGAGATATTTTCAAAATAGCAACCAATCAAATGTCTAAATTCGCTCGATTGGTCTTCCAAGGATCTGATCACTTTAATCCAAAATAAAAGTGATTAGTAATTGTGACACATTTGATACATTTAGAACTTAAACAAACAACTGTTTATTTACAGAAACGGTTATTCAATACACTGCTAAATACTACAGTGTTATTTGTTAGAAACAAGCGGAAGATAGGGAGTCAGAGAAAGACAGCGAGAAGATCGAGCGATTGCTTCCATACGGCAAGCAATAATCATTTTAATCATGGATCGATTTGTGAGATTTCATTGGGGTAGTGCAAACAACAATACAAAAGGAGCGATAAATCAGTTCAATTGAACCGTTTTAGTAAACTGTACAGCGCGCACCACGACATTTGGGAACAGGGGAAACAAGCAAGAAATTTACTTTCCTAACGACAGCTAATTGCCAACCCTAAGAGAGACATGTTGGTGACCTATATATATATATATATATTATGGATGCGCTCACTCACTAAACTGTATAGCCCATGTAAAGCACAGATATGGCTATTTTCGAACTATTTTTGTCCCTGGGCAACTTATTGAAACCGTCGTTTATAGCTATTGTGTAATCTGCCTTATAGCTTCTTGGCAAATAAACAAACAAAATTAAATTATACATTCTTCATTATATATATATGCATAATATTATATTAGAAGAAATACGTAAGAGCTATTGATTTTTTCAACCGCTATTCCAGAGTGTAAGCTCTACATTTACTGCCTATCATAATTAGTAGTTTTGGCCCATGTTTGCTATTGTCATAATTGTATTTAAATGACTATAACTGTTAATACGAAGCCAAATAATGACATATATAATATGTAATATACTATAATATATAAGCCTTATTTTAATTGGGCATAATACTTAATAAAATAATCATTTATGAATTCATTTGTTATTTATATAATTTCCTAGCCAGCGTTACACAATAAAAAATTTTAAAATTATTAAAGTTATCAATTCCCCGCTTTCTTATTATTAACATAATTACCTCACTTTCATTATTTCAAATTTGAAAACAAATTATTTTTGATTCACTTCATTGTACATTTTTTATGCATAAGTTTTTTATATAAAGTGCAGATTTTTATCATGACATCTCCCATATAGACTATTAAATCATGTCACCTATGAATCATAATATATAGTTTTAATTTATGTTAATATATATAGGTATATATGTTTTTTAAATAAATTCACATGTTTTAAAGGAATTTTACATGTACCGTGCCGAAGACAGAAAAAATATATTAATTTTTTAGCTCGGAAATTTTAATTTTTTTCAAGGATAATATTAAACTATGATGCGTAACACTACACTTGAACATAGTTTATTTTTTCCAGTACATCGTACAGGGACATTTTCTGCCATTATCATATGGCACTCAAAACAAACTCAGAAGAGTTGCTATACACTCGACAGAGATAGCTGTCTGCCAGGGGGAGATAAGGCACACTGCTGGGATTCGAACCCGCTACCTTCACACTTAATCACCAGCGCCTTAACCAATTGGGCTACCTCCTCACTTATAAGAGAACTTCCGACTGGTTATAAAGATTTTACCGAATATTCTCTACAAACTTACAATAATATAGCATTTTTTAATAATTTGTTTACGTTTTTAAGGTTAAGTAAATTTATCCTAATACATTATTTTATATGCAATTGCAAAATTAATTTTTGTTTATTATTATTATAATTGAAAATAAAGTCAATATTACTTAACAAACTTAGAAGTAATATATTAATTGTAATGTATACATTTCAAATTATTTTTTAATTGGCAATTTCAAAAATATAAAAACTTCCAAAATTAACTTATTATATTCACGTCGTCATATTATTATTCTCATGTTCATGAATAATTGACATTTAAATAGATTCTTTTAAATACTCTGTTTCAATTTAATTGTAAAACGACCAACTAAAATGTAAGTAATATTTTTGTAGTGTGTGCGTATGAGATATCCTACACTGGTTGTATTGTTTTTAATTTCTGATCTTTCAATGAAGTGCATTACACTTTTACAATAAATTATAATTTTAACTTTGAATTCCTATCGCTATATTTAAGATGCTAAAACACCATATGGGCCTAATATTAAATATTTCAAACAAAACAATCAACCAGATTAAAAAAACTATATATTGAGAAAATATAATATAAATTAATTTAAGAATTGAAAAAACAATCAGAAATAATTCAAATATTATACTGTTTCCAAATAACTGTCATAATTGAGTCACTAATTAATTGTTCTATTTAATACTGTCTATAAACAATAGTTACACTCGACCAAAGAAATATTGTTGACATAAATAACAAATGCCTTAGAAGATAAGCAAATAAGTTTATTAAAATATAAATATTGTTCGACATATTTTTCGTAATAGCTGAACAAGTAAAATCAATGTACAATATAATACGCCTGATGGTTACATAGGTGTTTCCGACATATTCCCCAACATTGCAGTACAACAACGAACTCTATCTTAGAAGACACAATTGTTGAAACTTGACTGGATTAATATACGACAAAATTAGCGTATAAAAACAATACAATAAGGAATACAAATATGTACAAAAAACTCGGAGTGCAGATTGTTAATACTGGTCAATGTTATACTTTAATATATATATTTCAACGTGAGATTTTAATCAACAGTCTGTAACATCTGTACATAATTCATAACTAAAACAAAACAATACCATGTTTGCACTATAAAAAGCAATAACAATGTGAATTCATGTATCAGCAGGCAGAACACAACAGACCATCTATCGTTTGACGGGAGAAAATTTGAGTAAATCTGTTTCGTGAATTTGTATACTTCTTGAATAATCTTAAAATTAGTATTGTTTTTTCAAGGACAGAACATTTAACAAAAATTAACTATGTATATGCAGTTGTATATATATATCTATATCAATTTTCAGATACATTGAGAAAAGAAACAAAACCTACTCCACAAAAAACACCACACTATAGCCTATGATAACGTATTTCTTTTATATTTTTAATCTTAGCATTTGAAAAAAATTAAATTTTGTCTTAGTAATAGAATTCTAAGAATTAGAAAAAAGTTAACTGTTTTATAATCAAAGAGAAGCAAACATAACAAATCATTAAACTTTACAACGATATAAATTAAACTATCCTTATACAGGACTGGAAAATTATTGAATTACATATTTATTAACATATTAAACAAATTCAAATCTCTAAATAATGAAGCAATTTCAAACCCAATTAACATTAATTTTACGAAAATATTCATTTTAATTCGCACTTAGCCAGCCAAAAAGAACGTCTATTTTGAAAAGAATGCTATTTTGTATATTATATGTTACATATTAATAACGGTACACAATAATATTCGTCACATTTTTATATAATACTCATTATCATTTAGTTTCCTGAAATATGAAGTATATACATTTCGTGCTACGCAAAATAGTAGCATATTTGTATTATATGCCCCAGTCACAATCGTTTTACTTGATTTAATTATTCTGTCAATTAGCGACAAAATGAAATGGACGTGGTGTCCATCTCTATTAAAAAAGCGTTCTGATCAGCGATCCGTCAATCAATATATATATCTATGAACGGAGCGGCCAGCGATATTGTCATGCATGAAATTCACATTGAATTAATGCAAGACAAAACATGAAATAGAAACAGCTTTCATAAATAGATCAATTATCTGTAATATATAATAATTAATGCATTATATATAATAGTTCAATATTTTTCTTAGTCAAAAATGCTCTGTAGTATTGTTGTTGATATATCAACTAAATTAACAATATATTTATAATTTTATTTCGCATAAAATTGTAGCTGCTTGCAAACATAGCCCACGCAATATTGATACTACAAGATCAGTTATATCTCAATAACTAACAGAGATGGCCCATCTCTTCTGCCATAGAATGCAATCCTGTGGAGAACCGACCTCGGTCAACCCGACTGGCCAAAGATAATGATCGCCACAATCGCCATGATAAAGTTGAGCCCGCAAAACCCCAGCGAGATCCCGATCAGAATCAGCTCGACCTTGAGCACAAAACTCTGCCACAGCATGAGCCACACATCGCCCAGCACCGTGACAAAGCTGACCAGGATCGAGAGCACCACCAGCCCCGGGCTCTCGGTGAGGTTCCCGTAGCTGGTGAGGTAGAGTCGGCCGCCCTCCACACAGGCGAGCACCGCCAGGAGGACCAACTCGCCGGCGAGAATGCCGTAGCGGTAGGCGAGTGTCTCGCCCTTGACGACGTAGAGGACAACCTCGGCTAGGTAGAAGAAGACAGCGTACCACTTGTTGAGCCACACGACCACCTCCAGGGCGACTGAGGACTGGGCGGACTGGCCCCGTCGATTGCCGGATCCGCTGCCCATCTGGGGGCCACAGAAAGCGCGAGATTTATGCGAGGGGGATATGGAGGGCGAGATAGATGAGGGAAGTGATTGAGATCTATGAAAGTGGAGGGTGACAAATATGAGTACTCGTAATTTTTCATATGTTACATTAAATGTTTTAAGTTTACGCAAAGCACACCGACATTTTATAAACCGACCATTTTTTATTAATGTTTTCAATCAAATAATTAGAATAGTTCACTTTTAATAAATTCTCGGAATAAAGTTTATTTCCACCTTGAAATTAGTTGTTCATATTTGTCTCAATAAATAAATTAGAAGCAACCAATTTAATCACTTTATTAAAGTTGTCATAATTATATATATATACTTATTCATACATGATGTAATAGTTTAAATTAGTAAAATAACATAAAGAATTATAATTATTTTGAAATTCTTATATTTTACTGGAAAATGTACCTTATTGGTTTACTAAATATATAGTATTAAATTATTGTGGCAATTATTTAATTTGATAAACAATAATTCACCATGAAATTATAAAAAGTAACATTCTTATAAATTAAGGAAATTAACAATAACATTTAAATTAATGTACAAGAATGTTAATTAAAAAAAGTTTTAAAAAATTTGACAATTTTTTGTTGCTCAAGATTACAAAAAAGAATATATAGATAGAATTAATAAAGAATCACTACAAGTAGACAGGAATTTTCTTCTAAATTATAATACAAAACCAAAGAAAATTCACGAGTTGCTTGTCTCAAATAATTCGTTTGAAGTTTTAATATTTTAAAATCATCTTCTCCTAGTAAAAAAAGCTTTTCCAGAACCTCCTGTCGTTGGATACCGATAGAATTAATGACCATAAATCTGACATAAGGATGACCCAAGCGGTAAGACTAATAACATCGAGACTGCCGAGCATTTTAATAAACCAGTCTATTATGAAAATGATATGAAAGTAACACTAATAGATACCAACCCACACTGGTTTAAAGATGATCGACTCTCATGGGAATTTTTTTTATTTCTTTCATTAAGACTCGAAGTAATACTGGCACTAATAAACGTCATGGAGATTTAGTAACATATTTTGTAGTTGTTTTTAGTTTGTAAATTACATTAATATTTTTCAAATTTTTTTAATGATAATATGCCCTATTATAAGAAATATGTTGCCAAATAAACAACATATTGTTAGCATTTACTAAATTAAAACATGTAATATATTTTTAATATAAACTTGTAAAATCATGCTATATATAATGTAATTATAGGGAATATTAATAATGCATTGATTATATATTCTTAAAAATTATTGATCTGTACTTGATTAATACTACTAAGAAATATTAATTAAATAAAAGTTTATTTGTTTTTCTTTCAAATCGTGGTATTAATCAAATTTAATAATACTTTAATATAAACACTTTAATATATATATAATATTCCATGTCAGGTTAAGGAACAATAAATTTGTACTATTTTAATACAAAAATTAAATATGATATATTTTTTACAAAAGGGCGAGTATATTTATACATTTAAAAATGGAAATATATTTCACTTTAAGCAATTTTTGTATTAAATTATTATAATGGTATGCACTTTTTATGAAAATAGATATTGAAATTTTTTTAAATTCATTTTATAATTGATTAATTTTTTTAATTTATTAAATTTGATTACCTTTAGTTAGATTTATACTTATATCATTTTAAAATTAAATAAAGTTAAAAAAACTGTATTTATTATTGATGTTTCAGTTACAATAAAAAAAAATTATTTCCTTATTTATTAACATGTTGAATATATGATATCTTTTTAGTATTTTGAAAATTTCTTATAAAAATAAATAATTTTCATACATTAAATATAAGAATTATTATTAATACTTTTTTTGATTAAATATATTCACTTAAATAAAATTATAATTCAAAAAGATATTAAAAATGCATAGATTACAAATTTAACAATATATATTTATTTAAGTATATACAAAACAATTGACTAATTTAATGTTAAAAAGTAAAAGTGTCATAAATTAGAAAATATTAGTGATTTTGAAGACCAGCATTAATGATAAACCTCAACTGAGTTATGTGATTATTTTACTTCAATAAATACTTTTTTCGATATATTTATTTCTAAAGAAAATTGTAAAAAGTCAAGACTACATTATTTTTAACTATTTTATTAATTAAATGTATGATTATACATATATACATAATCTGAACTTTATGAGTGATTCATGAAAGTTTTATTTCCTAGCCTTAACAGTTAAATCTGTTAATAATTGAATCTGCTGTTAAATTAATAAATTAATTTGTGGCTAAATATCTGAATTAATTAGCAACTGAATTTATATTTGAATCTGTAGTTAAATCAGTAGATAGTTATAACATTAAAAAATATATATATATATATATTATGAATTTTATAGTAAAATAAATATTACTAATAAGTAATAATTTAGTTTTTATATGTTAATAATTATAAATATATATAGGATAATTTTAAGGGTTAAATATTAAAAATATAGTAACATTAATTTTTTATGCAGATATAATTTATAATTTAGGCAGGTATTATATTTAATTTGTTATTAGATTTATTGTTACAAATTTTTAAAAATGTAAACATAACTTATGCTTATAAAAAAATTAAAAAGTTAACACCAAACACAGTGGCCATGAGCAAATGTTAAAATAATGGACTTCTAGCTTGGCCATTATGAGTTTAACTTATAAAAATGCAATTTTCCAGTTATATCATTGTGATTCTTAACATGTGACATTTCTTTATCATCCTATATTTATAAAAAAACAAATAACTTTGAAGATTATATGCTTAAAATACATATAAATGTTTTAAAATATTTATTAGAGCGCATTGAGGCAGTTATACTCTTTGCTTGAATAGAAGTAAATATATATATATTTCATTCATAACAATTATACTATCAAATTTTATTTAGAATAATAATTATATATGGACAATTATTATATAAAAAATTATATAAAGCTCTCATTATAAAAATGTAAATAATATAACTTATTAACTAGTATTAAATGTAACACAATATTTATGCCTTTCATGTGCCCAGATTTAATATTCATATATATATATATATATATATATGTTGTATAATAGAATAATGTATTGTATCCATATTTCAATTGTTACAATGGTGCAATGCATAAATAGTGATCATGTATCTATAACATTTGTTCATGGCCACTGTGCATGTATTTCTTTTAAAATGCTCTATTGTACATGTAAGCTGTAATAAAATATAATATAAAAATAATTTTTAATAATATAAATTTGAGTTTTACACATTTACTTTGTCTTTAAATTATAGTTTTAATGAACATTATAATTTATGTTTATAAAAAATGTAAAACATTTACAAAAAAACTTAATTTAATATACATTATATATAAATTTAATCTAAATTTAACAAATAATGTATACATTTATAATTTAATGTTTATATTTAAATATATTACAAATTATAATGTATATACATTATAATATTATAAATATAAACATTATAATATTATAAATACAAACATTATAATATTGTAAATATAAAAAATAAATTATAAATATAAACATTAAATAATAAATATAAACATTAATTAACTTATAAATTATATTTTTATTTTAAAATACATATCATTATTCTATAAAGAATATTTTTATGAATTTTGCCAATACTTTAGAGAAGAGGTGTTATTTAACCCTTATCCTCATAAGTGGCTACATTTTGTAGCCAACTTATTTTCAAGAAGTTGTAACTTTAACTGAAAATTAGATATGACAAATCTTTTTGTGGATTATTTATGTCACATTTTAGGCTATCTTATGGTATATTATGGTGGACTTCCTTCATTTTCTTTCACTTTTGGTCTACTTTTGGCTGGTTTTCTTGAGTTTTTCTAGGAAGTTGTACTCTTTTTTTTCCAGTTTTATTAATTCCTCTCCTTTGCCTTTTGTGTATCTTTTTTGTCAGTTTTCTTTGTTATATAGTTACCCTTTCTTTTGATTTATATTTTATTATTTCTGATTTATTTCTTTTCTTTCTATCTGGTGAGCTGATTTAGCCTTATTGATGGTTCCAATTAATTTTATCTATTAATTTTGCAAAGTCATTGTGAAGTACCAGCTGAGATGAGGACAACAAGAGAAAGAACTGCATAGTCAAGTGTATTCTTACATGACCACGACAACAAAATTTTTATGGTATTATATATGCATAAAAGAAACAAATGTGTTATTCTGCTAAGCTCTTCCCACCTCAAATTTCCAACAACCCACAAATGATTTTAGACTATAATGAGGGCAAAGGTGCTATTGACCAACTAGATGAGAACATTAATGAATTTAATGTTCTAAAACATTTAAGATGTATGTAGAAGCAATCAATGCATATCATATCATGAAGAATTATGACCCTGGTCTATAGTTTATAGCGGTGATCATTTATGAAGAACCTCAGTTCAGAATTAATGCATACAAATGCTGTATACCAGCATAGACATAACAATTATCTCCTAAAAAAAGACATTATCAGCTGGAGAAATTTTTGGATTATAAAAGCCAGTTGTAAAAGAATGTGAAGAAGTTCATGGAAATATTGTGAGACATTGTTATTTTTGTTGTAAAAACACAAGATCTGTATGCGTTAACTGCAATAGAGCAGTGTGTCCTTTGCCCCTAGTTTTAGTGAAGACATATAAATGCCAATTTTGCTAAGAACAGACTTATATTTTGCTTTTGGACTCCGTATTTTATTAATTTTGAAGTTTAGTCATTTATTAATATATTCTCTAATATGTTCATAATCTAAATCTAATAGATTCATAATCTAATATGTTCATAATGTAATATGTTTATAATCTAATATGTACATAATCTAATACGTTCATAATGTAATATGTTCAAAATGTAATATGTTCATAATCTAATACATTCATAATCTAATATGTTCATAATGTAATATGTTTATAATGTAATATGTTTATAATCTAATATGTTCATAATCTAATACATTCATAATCTAATACATTCATAATCTAATATGTACATAATCCTAATCGTAAATTCTACTCGTCAAAAATTTTGATGAATAAAAAAAAAAATTATTTGTCGAAAATGATTTTCGATGAATAAATTTTTTTTTTATTCATCAAAAATATATTCAAATAAAATTATAAAATTGAATGGAGTCTAATAAATTTGAAATATGATTCA
>JAUZND010058332.1:0-18522 GCA_034780555.1 Coelogynopora nodosa
GAGGGGGGGGGAGGCGGGGGGGGTGAAGTAGAAAGACACCTTCCATACTACTTTTGCTAAAAAAATCATTAATTTCTACTAATCACTATTTGTGTCAGAGCTTATTTAAGAATTTATGTTCTGAAAATAAATTGTTTATTTATCACACATACTCTAGTATTTTACACAAAATTTCCACTCGTCAAAATTAATGGAATGTGTGCCGTTTGTCATATTTTTATCAGGCACATCACCAGACCCCTCCAGCACGGCCACATCAATAACCTCAGGTCCAGATTCCGTCTGCGAATCACCAACAGACTCGAGCGATGTAGCCAGAGAGGAACGACTCATGCTGCAGGATTACACGGTTCCCGAGTACCGCACAATTGTCGACACACCAGTGGCCGAGGATATCCCCTCAAGGATAAAGCATGTCAGTTGCCCATACTTACCGATGCTATCATATTTTTGATACACCGTCAGCCGGGGGGTTGTCCCACATTGCACTGAGGTTTTTCTTCAATATTTTAAGAGCAATATGATAGCTTTGATAAAATAAATGTGATATTTCATAAATCGATCTAGTAGTAGCCTGATGTGTTTACTAAGTTTCAAAATTCAACAAAATCACAACCTTTTATCCATTTAATGTTGTGCTATTTTTTATTAATTACTTATTGATTTATAATATTAGTACATTGTTGAAGTTTTCATATTTTAAACAATCAGAGCTTAATTAATACAATCTATTACTTTCAAAATTGTTATAATCAAGTTATATAACTCCAATGTTCATATCTATGCGTACAGTGAACATGCTATTTGATAACTGGGAAATTATGTTTTACATTACAGTTTTTTATTGAGCTCACTCAGAGCAATAACAGACGGTCTAAGGTAACGATGGCACACCACTGTAACACTGCTTTCTACTGTTCATGTTGTATAGAACTTGCATCTATTTTGAGTGGAGGGAGTTACTCGTTTTACATTTGAAAAAATGCATACTTTCATATAATATAATATTTAAATTTTGGTTTTGGTTTATTTGTTTCGAATTATTTATGCTTGCGCTTGCAATATATCGTACCTTTTAATATTTATCTATGCAATTCCGTTAGTATAATGTTGCACCGGAATGTCGGTTTTAAAACAATATAGCTTTCAAATATATTTTAGACTAATTAACAAATCGCATGAAACTATTATAGACAAAATAATTCAGTAATCCGATGGGCGTACTATTACTATCCATTTAGCTGTAGCGAACAAGGGGAGAATAAGAATGTTGAAAGAATAGTTAAGATAATTTAAAAAAAGAATAATCTGAGATCCTCCCGATGCGTATCAGGTATATTTTTGTCGCAATGTGTGGTTTACTTCTTCGTATAAATATAGCAAGTTGTTTTAACAAAAGCAAAATTCTTTCCTTATTTATTGTAGCACTTAGGAATCATTACTTTTCATATACAGTGGCTACGATTGAAATCGAGATCTCTAAATATATTTAAATTCATAATTTTGCTAACTGAATACAGTTGAATTAATGACTTCAAATTTTTTGAGTATTTCTTCAATTTCTAGCGAAATTTTAGCTATTTTAAATATATAGATATTTTAGTGATAGTAAAAATTGAAAACAATCAATAAATTCATTTATTAGTAATTCAATTTTAAAACGCTCTATTGATTTTATGATTATGATATATTTTTTTAGAAATTAAAGTATGTTAGTATTTGTAGTTATTTTCAATTTCAGAATATATGAGGCATGCTAATTCTTTCGTAAATAAAATTACACCTATATTTCCCACTGTTGTACAACTATATTCACGGAAATATTGACCTATCTTGGATATTACATAGGCAGACACTGTGCAGACTCAGTCAAACTTATGTGTTTCGTCTTTCAGACGTCTCCATCGCGTGTGCCGCGGTCGAGAAGCCTGAGTAGTTCTTCTGTGAGTAGTAGCGGATGGACGAGCTCCTACGGACCCTCCAATGTCATGTCGCGATCTTCCAGGTGAGTTTCCCTCCTCCTACGGCCCTTCTTACTTTGTAGGCAACATGTATAAAAGGAAAAATTAATATTTGGATAAATTAATTCTTTTCTTTGCTGTCAATTAAAAAACTGTTTTCCTTTCAATTTCATTATTATACCGCGTTAAAAGAAAAAGGCGAACTGTATATGCAGATATGTTTCCAGATAAAAATTGTCGAAGGCATTTCGGCTGTTCTTGTGTCCATATATGTTAGATTTGATACAGAGTTTTTAAATGTATTTATAGTTTTAATTTATGACAGTTTTATAACAACTGTTTATGGTGATAAAGCTGCACAGACATTGCGCAGGCACCTTACTCTGGCTTCGTCGTTTTGCATTAGAATAAAACAGAATTGTATATTTTGAATATGACTAAATTTGATTCTAGTCTGACTCGAAAAAAGGTTGATAAAATATATTTTTTATTGTATCAAATTTTGAATTACAGATTACAAATTGAACATAAACAAAAAACGTATTTATTAGATGAATTGCATGAGTGAATATTTTAATCAATGACGTCATTATGGGTTATTTATTAACCTCATTATTCACTTCATAAACAACTTGTAGGTTACTAAAATTTTAGTTTTTCCAAAATGATCAGTATACATAAACACCTTATCACTAATTATATTCGATTAAATCAATAACATCGGTAATCTTGTGTCTGATTGGTCAGTTTTCCAGCCCAATTGAGTCTAGAGGAGGTACCCCAGATCGATCCTGACGTCATCGCTGACCTTGAGAGACACGCGCAGCGACTTGGCGACAAGCTGTACCACATGATGGCGCTCACCAAGAACAGTCTCTACAAGGTGGGAAACGTCACATCGTGTGACTAACAGCAGCTGTAACTAACCCTAAACTACTTAGTATGTTTATAATATAATGTGAATAAATATGCTAAACTATTTCAAAATATACAGGAATAACACCAAAACATAAGTAAAGCAAAAGTTGTGTCTAAGATGATAAAAAGAGTGACAGTATATCGAAGAAATATTCGACGCAGGTTTTTTACAGATTTTTGTCAATCAAATATCCAATGAATATCCGAACATTTCATGTACTTTCAACAGAGGTAGAACATGAATATGAGAAAGGCGTTAACGAACATAGAGGTGGTGCTTGTTGACGTGCGTGCATGCAACCTCTCACAACAAATAATTAAATTATATTAAAAACAATTAAAAGACTGAACTAAATTGCTCATATTTCTTTCACAATAATTACGACAAAAACATATGCACCCCGACAACTTATGATACTGAAACTCTATTTAATATATCTCCAGGTCCGTACATCTACTTTATATAATAAAAAGATAGATTTACAAATAGTAGATTATTTCACCGCAATCTACCATGAAACCGGGAGTTGGCCTACTCCATTGTAGTTTTGAACTATCGACCCTCCTTGTTGAAGGTCAGTCAGCACGGTATCAACCGAGCCAAGCTCACCTTGATGTGACAATTTCCAGTTATTCAGCAGTATACTAATTTATTGGGATACATTTATTATAATTCACGCATTAATAGCAAGTGTTTTGGAGCAATTAAAAGATATACAATCTATATATATCAATTATATGAGTATTGAAAATCATTTACGTTTAAAATTCCATAAAAATCTTTAAATGTATTCATTTTCTGAAAATAATTATGCATTTGGAAGTTTCATGCATATCATGCACCGTGTATTTAATCTAACGTAATCTATGTTTCGTAACGTAATTTAACGTAACATTATAACGAATTATGTATTCATGTATTAAACTTCATAGAACAATCATTTCATATTTTCAAAAATTATATCTCGAAAGGTTTACAATTATGTGTGATAACTACAATATTTCATTTATTAGTTGTGTTTAGAGTTTTTTTGAAGAAGTTTTTGTACTTGTTATCTGTTGGTGTCTTGTGACTCCGCAGATACTTCTGCAGACACTGCCTTCTTTAAAAAAAGGATATTTTTCTAAATCTACTTATACGTTAATTTTTTAGAAGGTTATTTAGTATTTTTCAGAATTTATACTATGGTCACAAAGCTAGCTAGTCGAAGCCCTTTCAGCACTAAAGAACTTGAAATAAAAACAGTTAAATATAGCTGTGGGACATTATAATTAAGCTTTTTATATGATACAATCTGTAAACATTCTGTATGTTGTTCACCTCATTTTAATTAAATATTTGTAATTATTCCATTTTTGCTGTTATTTGTCTTATATAATAGTCAACCAAAAATCAGGTGGCAGTTGGTTTCTGTTATCACAATATTATGTCCAAATATAAATCGAATAAATACATGTTTATTTTCGCTACAGCTTACATGGTTATTTAATATCTTAATGAAACAGGTACTAAACTATGTGAATAGGGGGTTGTGTGCGTTCATAAACCGGTAAACTGCCTCTGAAGGTGCGAAGTCAACCTCAATTCATATGTTCTTATTTATGATAATATCTTTTCCAAGTTATGTTTTTGATTATTAGATCCTCTTGTTTGACTTGCCATCTTATCACTCCAGGCCTGTCTTATGGAGTACAAGTTATATTATTATAATTATAATCATATTTTTAATTAATATTTGTGGTTTAATGGTAACATCTTCTTTTTGTTTGATTACTTTTGAATTCTGTCCTGAATTTTGTCTCCTTAAAATCATCTTGATATAATTTTGCTACTATATTTGGCAGTTGCTGTGCTAATTTCTGGCCCTTTTTTTATTTTTGACTTGTTTTGTGGTAGTTTTTTTTGATTTTCAAAATTAAAAAAAGTTATCAAAAGGATTTTGGACCAATGACAAAACTTCAATATTTATACTTTTTTTAAATGAGTGAACGAATTTTTGATATACATAATAATCAATACCCAATTATTTAGAATACTTTGTTTTAAATTAATTTAAAGAAACTTATAACTTTTTAAACGCTTGCATACTATTCAAGGTTACTGTTTCACAGTACATGCGTAATATACATTATGTAATTGATATTTCTTTACGACAACAACTAAATATTCATAATTGTTAACTACTCAATACTTATACAGAATCAAGTTAATGTTCAATTCCTTTGAGGTGTACAATGTAAATTACAATCCAGTCTGTCTGTAATCAGGCCTATATCCTGATCCAGACTACTGAACTAATCGATACGGATAGTGTAATCAGGTGTTGCTGCCCTCTGTGTTCTCCTCCCTCAGATGTCGGGGTTGACCCTCCACTGCACTGAGGCCTTCTCCGAGTCTGTCGATCTTACCTGTGACTCGGTGGACGCGAGCATAAAGGTGGACAGACATGACCCGCGCTTCCTTTATTATATTATATTTAACATATTGTGTTCTGCTAGAATTAAGTTATAGAACATATCTAGATAATGTGTTGCTTTGTTTCCCATTTCCCGTTAATATAATGAAATAGGTTATTTTAAAGTATTTTAAGGATTTTAAATAATATTCGGTGGTATTTTTTGACGATGGCAAAAGTTCAGTAATGCATTCAATAGCATTCGATTTATTTTATTTATAATAATTATTTTTAGTAAAAATTATGTCCGGGTTTATAAAATGTAGAAAAGTATATATGTAATATATATGTAATTTTATTAATGAAAATATATTGCTTAAATGAAAAATGCAGTGAAGGACTGATAAAATTGTTGGGGAAAAAATATTTTCTGAAAAATTCCGAATTTCTAAACAGCTTTCAGGGAATCTGCACGGATTCACAAATCTAATCTAAATACTCAGAAAATCGATTTAAAACGAGCTATATTTTATAAACTACCTTACCAAATTGTAACCATTAAGATAGTTGGATAGAGAATTTCCCTGATTTTACAGCCTTTTTTATACGTACAGACACCGTTAAATAACATGACGTGTAGTTTTACTGAAGTACGTTTCATTTTGCCGAGAAATGTGTCGTTTTATCAACATTAACGATATATAGGCACACTATCTGATGTCCTTTAATTTCTCTAGGTTATGTGCACCTTGATGGCCAAGTGTGAAGAGATTAGCAATGCTGCTGCCCCTGTGTTGACACTTCGACACGAAATGTATCCTCTTGATTTGTCCATTGTCCATTTGATCCATTCACATGACGTGATCTAATTCGGAGATACTAATTCAAATATATATATAATATATAAAAATATAATATATATATATAATTCAAATATATATCTAATTCAAGAGACACTGTCGGGCTATGGGCCTAATGAATATTATTCTCAGAATTAACAGGAAAATGGACAACAATGAAGTAAATTTTGGTATACGGGTCGAGCAATTTTTATTTTCAAAAAAAATTAATCGATTGGTATCATTTTTTGGACCTGATTACGTCATAAACTCCAGTTAGGAAAACTATAGGAAAATAACCATATATGCTATATATGGTTAAAAAATTCTCAAAGTAAAAACAGTTTCTACCACTTTATTATTTATGTACTGTCATGTCTATATTTAGCAATATTATATGAATTAATTGTATTATATGAATTCTAACTATCAGTTGAGAGTCTTATGAATTCTAGCTATCAGTTGATTGTCTTATGAATATCCGGAAATGGAGCTCCTTGACTCACCGTGTCTAATCAGCAATGAGATAAAGCGTGTTCTCGACCAAATCGAGCCCGTCCTTATGCATGGACGCTAGCCTCCTCATTCCTGGTCATATTCGATGGATTCTGTCGGACTTTAGCGCCTTAGTCAATCAATCACTCACCATCGCCAACTCAGTTAGCCTTTATTCTGTCAGCTAGCAAGTCTAGCTACTTTTACAAATTATATTATTTCAATTATTATATTAATATTATTTCTACATGACACATGTGCAATCAACTACTGGGACTATTTACTAAATTGTTTATGTGCCAAATTGTTTTGAGATGTTCGGACAATCATTTTCTTTTATTATTTATGTTTTTCGTTTTGAGTGTTTTAACTAACGGACTTCAGTCTATTTATGACTATATATAATTATATATTATTTGTATTATAAATTGATATAGTGCGGGAGTTTCATCAAACAATTTATTCACATATCTCGATTGAGTTAAAATAAAGTTTTCAAGCAATTAATTGATAGCGTTTAATTTTATCACACAGTTGACTAAGTTTAGTTTATTGTCTTCCATATATAACTTTTAGGTATTTCAAATTAAGTAAGTCAGTTTCAATAATATTTTTTTAGATGCAGCGTGACGTATAACCACTTAATATTATTATTGACAAATAATATTATGAATAATAATATAAATATCGATTACATTGTTGACTATGCCTCCCGAATTATATTTTGGGTTTCCAAAGTGTGAGAAAAAGAGGTTACATACTCCGTTTATAGTTAAACCAATTGTGTAAAAGACGTACAGACAACTCATTTCCGCATTACACGTATTACAATTCATTACCAGTACTCCTAAAACTAAAAAAACCCGGATGTAACTTTGAGAATGTATCTAGAAAGAAATTATCTGTTACGCATAGGCTAATTATGGTTATTAATAATTTTTCATGATGTAGTTTGTCTATTCTTTTAAACAGATTTTAATTATATTTGGTGCTACGTTTGAGTAAAACTTACAAATATATATATATCAACATTTGTAACAAGTATATTGTGTTACATTATCCCATATAGAAATTAAGTTTTGCTACTTATAATTGTGTATCAAATAACGCTGCTTTAACTATAAAATATTCATTGTATTCTATAGAAGTCATTAAATTTAATAATTCAAAGGATAAACTTATACTGAACTTTTCAACTGTTTGGTAGTCCAAATTTCGATTATCTAAGTGAATAAAACAATTATCCTAAAATTTAATATTTATTTATAGTTAATAGTCGTTCAAAACCATTTTAGATATATAAGTTTAATTGAATTATTTTGTGAAAAATTTTACAATTGGCAGAAAACACACTTAATTTTAACCCCGTTCTGTTTATTTTCATACAATAATAAATAGGAAAAACTGGAATTTCTCCATATGTATTGTTTGTCTCTCATGGTTTCTTTTTAGTTTTGAAAATGTGATTAAACTGACTTGCAGTTCAATTTATGCAATATAGTTTTATTTGTTTCTTAATCTCTTTATTGTGAATTAATAAATATATTTTTAATTTGTGTCTCACAAATAGGTAGTTAGATAGTTGTTGGTATGATGAATATTGTAACTTTTAATAAGTAAATTCATTATTAAAATTACTTTAATATATGATGTAACTCTTTTCGCAATGGAAATAAAACTATGTGATTAGTTTTCAATATTTGTGACAATATGCGCATTTGGTGCAAACTAGTCATATTTATTCCTAAAATAGCTCTGTTTACGTGTTCATTATATGTATGATATATGAAATAATTTTAATTGTGTATCGTATTATTTTTTCATTTCTACATTTATTTAATATTTCATTAATCATATTTTCAAATTGGAAGCATTTTGACAAAATTTTGCAATACCATTTTTACAATATTATATACAATATTTCTTATATATTAGGTACATGTCAAGACCTATATTTCTTTTCGAGTGTATATTACAATTTATCAAAGTAATTTTTTATTCTCACATTTATTATATCTATACGTTCGTAATTTAAAATATTATATGGTTATAATAAGTAATTTTTTATTATTATACTTGTGCAATCTGTATTTTATTACATTATATGTTCTATTTAATTTATCATGACAATAAATATAAGCTCATTGCTACACATTCATTAGTTTTTTCCTTCTCTTTGATTTTATTAAGTTTTTTCTGTTTTTACAATATAATAATTTATTATAAGTTCTTTGGTTAACATTTTTTAATTAAAAAGTAATATTTCATTGGTTAAAACAATAGAAGAAATAGTGTGAAATATGTGCTACTAGTTTTGTTACTTTATCGTAAAAATTTAATTATTTTATCCCCTTATAAATATTTTAATATAAGTTTACATAAATCATTTAAACGGAAATTCATATTATTTTTCATTTCAAATAATTATATTAATGCATTTTAAAAATTATAATACATCTATTTTTTTACATAAAAAATTTACAAGTTTTAAAAAAACACATTTTCGTTGACATTCTCTTCAGTATTTCATAGAATTTTTTCGTGTATTTTACATTGTAAATTTATGTTTTATTAATCGAATTTATAACTAAAAGTTTTCTTCGCAGATATTTAATAAATCAAACAATTATTATCAAACGATTTGATGGACAGAAATACAGTAAAATTTTTTTTTAGTATATGTGTTTTTTATATTTAGGATTTTATACTTTCATAATAAATTATAACATTTGGGACAATGGTTTAGAAAGTAATTTGTGAAAGTATGTAACATGTAATTTGCTTAGCATTATCTATTATTTAATTGTGAGGTTAACTATTTCTTTATCATTTAAGTATTATTGTTATGTATCTATATTATATTAATCATTATAACATTTATTATTCATACGTGCATCTATTTAATAAAAATGTTTTTTAAAACTTGTTAAATAGCGTAAACTTATACATTTATATCAAATTATTTTGTAAAACATAAAATTAACCCAATACGATTATTATTTGACCTGAACATAATTTCTCTGATAAGATGTAATATACTTAAGTCTGAAGTATTAAGTATGTAAAATCTTTAATGCCCTCTACTATATTTAGCTAAATATCGTTATCCTCGACAAATATAACTTTCATGTAACCATTTATCTCGAGATATATATATTATAAAAATAAACTGCTATAGAAAATGTTGGTCATTTAAATAAATTTTCTATATAATAATTAATTTTAGCTTGAATTTTATGGAATTATTTTTCACATAATTACTATATAAAGGCCTACTATAAATCTGAAGAAACATTTTTATTTCTGATAAATATTTTCACTATAATTACAATTAATGAGACTAATTGTTTAGCTAGTTTAAGAAACATTAATTTTAATGTAACTCGCTTTGATAATTAAATAAATTAAATCTTAGGCATTACTATGTTCCTCTTGTCGCTTGTATTTAGTAAGATTATTATGATTGATTATGAGTTTGCATAATATAAATTTATAAAAATTTATTTTGATCCAGCATATTAATTTTTTTTCGTAAAATTTTTATATATTGTTCTATAATTGATTACGGCTAAATAAATTTATTTTGTGAAAACCGAAGTAATCAAGAGTACAACTAAGATGTTTATTTCATTTTGTAACATTCAATACTGTGTGAGAATACGAATAAGTAAACGGTACTCATTTACTGTACAACAGACCAGAGATTGAGCTTGTAGCAATTGTAAATTTATTCAATAAAATAATTAATTGCAATTAATAAAACTTTATTAGATATTGTTTTTTGTACTCTACATTTATTTCTAGGGTACAACATCTATATAATCGTTAAATTATCGTCCTTTCATAAACACTTTCAAAAATGGTGTATGTATGATTCCCTTTTGTTACTAATAGAAACACATTTAATTAGAAAATTTAATAGAAATACAATATCTAAACATGTACGTTATTCTTTTATAAATATCACATTTATTCAATATATTTAGCCCACTTTGGATATTGTGTTACAATTAATTGCATATAATCAAAAACTAATTCTAACATTTATACATATGTTTTTACATAAAACAAAAAGCTGTCAATATCAAATAAACTTTTGCAAATATTATTATGATAAATTATACGAATTACATAAATTAAGTTATTTCCGTATATTACATATTTTCAACTGAGCATCAAAAGCCTTTTGTAAATGAAATAGCTGACTACGTTTATTTATTATATAAATGGCAATCAGGCGTAAACTGTTTCTCGTGAATAGTGATTAATTCCATAAATAATATGATACACTGACTATATTATTCTTACTATTTTACATAACTGTTAGATTTAAACGCATTTCGTCGAAGTTCAAATAGAAAATGCTGTTGAATTTGTTTATATAGACGCTTTCGTTTCCAATGCAAAAGTTTCAAAATTTGGATAATTACATCAATATCTTAATTTCTTCCTTGAACCATATATATCCTTGTAGACACAAATTGTAAAGTTGATACTCGTACCTGTTTTTATGAGAGTCTACTACTTTGGCATCAAATTTCTGCGATCACTAAAACTCAAAATGTGTTGATAACTGAAAGCAGCAGAATAAAAATACTAGAAATACAATTTACCCTTTATAATCTACCTCATATAGTTTTATTAGATTATATATATTAGTTATTTATAGCAATAATGTTGTGTAACTATACCAGATTATGTATTGCTCAGTTTATAAATGTGTAAACACTACACAAAATATAATTAAAGGTGTACGGTATATTTGTAATTCGTTCTACGTAACTATAATGTAAAATTTAATCTTCACAGCCACATAAAAGTTTTTATTATATTCAGTAGTTGATAGCGGGTTAAATTCACGATATAATGAAGATATAGCTGTATAATTAACTCCAATATCACGACAGTAAATATAAATTTTGCACTCTGTACATTCATTTAACTTTAATTTCTACTTTGAGATTCCTGGTTAATTTTATGATTTAGATTTTATATATGTTATGCTGATTTTAAGAATGTAAAATAGGCTAATATAATTAGTTAATAATGAATTTGTTTATAATTTACGCAATCTCGCAAATATATTTCTCAATTCGTGCATTTGATTATTGTCAGTAGTAAATTAAAAAATAATAAGGAAGTCTCGGTTACTAAAAGCTCATATACTTCATTTAAAAAATATATATATACGGAGGTGTTTGGGGGTATACATAATAATATATATTCTATAGTCCCCATTTAATTGTTTGGTACGCATCCGTTTTTCACAATTTTCTTTGTCCGGTTTATATAAAGCATTAGTAAATATTGTGTTTCACGACTTAGGTACTAAATAAAAAGTTTATAATTATTGCCTGTTTGTGCAAACACATTTCTAAAAATAATGTTTATTTATTTTTTAGTTAAATATTATATCCTCTATAATTATATGTTGATACATTGTGGAGTGCATTAGATAATGCATTAGATAATATATATTTAAACTTATGGCCGATAGCACTCTAAAATTAATGTTTTCGATTGTATTAAACAATCATACTTTAGGATGAAACAAGATGAAACATTATTGAGGATTTTAACAATCATCCTTAGACTATGAGGATGATTGTTTTAGTTCAATCGAAAACTTTCGCTTTTAACTAATTCAATCTTTTTTAATACTTTCAGACCGCTATAACTAGATAAATGAAACGATGGTGGGCCTCTTACAAATACCGATTTGTGCCCTGGCTATCCATGAATCTCAACCGTCGTAACTGTCGGTTTGTTGACTCTCAATTGGCCGACATTCTTCCCTCCGCAAAAGTTAAGGCAGCCTTACTGGATTACTTCACTCTACTCGACATCGCCAGCGGTCCACAGGAGGCTAAACAGCGCTTCTTCGATGACCACGGTTTCCTGCTCAACGTGGGCGCTAGTCAGGTGGCGCCCGGTGGAATGGGTGTTCTCGTCAGCCAGGGCAGTGTACCATCAGCTGGTGAACTTGTCGGCCTTTATCCGGGCCTCTTGTACAATCCCTGGGAGCCAATATTGCTCCCTTCGATCAACAACAGCTTCATCTTTCGCTGTGAGGATGGCCTACTGATAGATGGCAAGGCCAAGGGACTATCAGGCCTCCTCTACCGGTCGTGTGTCTTGCGAAGCGGTCGGTGCGGTCCTTATCTGACGGCGGATTTGGAGTGGCAGAAACCGGGACGGCTGGACAAGACCAATCTTCTTGCTGTTGGCCAGATTGTCAACAATGCTAGCCACACAAAGGCCGCTAATGTAGCCTATCAGGAAGTGGACATCGCCTATGCTGATGTGCCCATTAGGCAGCGTCGTTTTCTGCCCAATGCTGTATACTCAATTTCCGGGAGTAGTCATTTAAGACTGGTTGTGCTTGTGTCTACACGTTCTATTGATTGTGGCGAAGAATTGCTTTCGTCATATTTTAACATTATTTTGTAAATCAGTATTTATATTTAAATCACACAAGACTTTTGACTTAGATTTTTCATTATTAGCAAGAAGAACCGTCCATGTATATATTATGCATTTCTAATTTTTTAAAACTATCTTCCATTCTTTCATTGTGCACTAATATCATGTAAATTTGGCACCATAAATTGTAGGTTGAACAATCTTTTGAAATATTAGCATTTAGAATACTTTTGAGTTTATTTTATAATTTAATTATGTTTTCAATTGGATTTCTTAAATAAATTTTTACATATTTGTCGTATTTATTGATGTTATGTAACTAACTAATATAACTTCGTTTTAACTTTTTTGGAAGCTTTGGAAGTATTGTCTTGTTTTAACTACAAGCAAAAAAAGTTATTTTTTGTGAAATAATTCCATATTTTCAGTTTTTTTTAAATAAATAAAAAATAGTTCCACTTAATATTTGTTAAATATATTTTATAAAACAATTTGGCAAACAATATAGCATTTTAAACAATAACTTATTCTAAAACCGACCTTATTAAATATATATATATATGACTTTTTTTCTTGATATTTTATCAGGGAAGTGAGATATAATTAATAAATATTACGAATATTACGAATGCCCGAATAGTTTCAATTAATAACTTTAAAAAATAGTTGTGTCGATTCTTTTTTATTCTAAACGTTAGTAAATTGACATTTTTTTAATTAATTCGTTTATGAGTATTATAACATTGACAACTTAGGACATTGTACTATTGCTTACATTTTTTAAGTACAGTTATCGTAAAATAATATATTCAATTTTATCACGTAACTTGAAAATTGCAGGAATGTTACAGACATTTTTTCATAACCAAAATATAATTTGACACATTGTATCGAGTATGTACATATAGCGTTTCCATAATGAAGAGGGAATTTGACTGTATGCGCATCACAGATTATACGTAGATTACTTCGATAGAATGGGATATTTATTTTTTGGTCAGATTGTTGTTCGCTAGATATAGATCTATATTACTATTTTTGTCAACTATAGCATGGCCAGAACAATTTCATTATTATTTTATAGTTTCCTTGAGCACAGGTCGTATACGCATACTCAAACGATCGTATAGAAAGAAAAATATATTCGCCTTTGCTAACCTACAAGGGTGCACACAGGTTATCCATTTGAGTAGACGCAAAATAAAAAATATTTATACATTAATAACTTTTTATTTTCATAACATAATATAGTTAAGGAACAGGAATTTAATCGACGTTTTATTTTCATCACGGTTTATTTATTGGGCTTTGGGCTATATATTTAGGCTTTGTCCAAACCTATATTTGTAACATGCCATGTATGATTCCAGATCCATCGGGTTACATACCATCGCACCTATATTTAAACCTACATAATATTAATTCACTGTTATTTTGATATTGTACATATTTTATAAATAAATTTGCTAAAGAAATATTGATCATTTTAAAAAAATTCGAGTAAAACACGAATTTTTGGACAATTAACGCCATTTGGACAGTTTTTTGGATCCATATTTGTCCGATAAAGCTGAACCTTTTACATAATATGTTAAATATTGTTATTCACATTTTATAAAAGCATGTTACTAAAAAATATTGATATTTTTGGAATATTTAATTCAAACACTTTTTTTCGGACAGTTGTTTGGCTTTGTAGGGTTTATCATTTGTTCGATAAAGCTGATTTTTTTTTAAAAATATGTAAAACGATGCTATTTATATTTTATAGAAGTATATTGCCTTATAAGAGTGAGTGTTCTTTAGGTATTTCAGAAAAACACAAATTTTGGCGGCCAATTTATTTTTTGCATAGCTGTAATGGATTAGAGCTAATGGATAAATTTGGAAAACAAGTAGATTTCAACTCTTTGGGATGTAACCTATTAGAAAACATTGTTAGACAAATTCTACTAGGGGAGGGGGGGTTACAGTTGGCTCAAGGTCTATTATTCTCGAGTTGGTTTTAAAAAAAGTTAATCAATTTTATTGTTTCTTGGAAGTTTTGATTGTTATAATTTATTTAAAATTTGAATAATTTTAATGACGTTATTATAATCGCTATAGTTACTTGTATTGTTTGTATTAAGGAAATTATTATTGTTTAAATCAATTTATTATATGTTTATTATTTCCTGTCGATAAAGATGAAACCTCTCCAGAAATGTTATATTATAAATACATAATTGTTTACACAATTTGCTTTTTTTTGTGTGGATATTTGTATTGATATTAAAAATGTTATAGAAAATTCTTTATTTTAAAATGAGGAACCATATAAAAAAATATATTAAAATTCAATATTGGTAATATTTAAATGAAAAATAGATCGATCAGACTGGTCAATCAGGTCAAGCGGTTACAATTTATTAATATTGTGTAAATGTTGGATAAAACAAGTTTAAAATCAAGATAAAACTGTATCTATCTTTATTAAAATATTGATCAAATAGGAGGTTAACCTTAGCTATATAAAAAACAATCCAATTGAATATAATTTAATGTAGAAATACAATATTGAATATTAATTATTGTTTTAATCAATTGGTTGACAAAAATAGTACGATTTTGCTGTATTTATACTTTGTATATATACACCTATTACAGCTAATCTTTCAAGATTATTTACACAAAATATGGTGCAATTGGTATGCTTGGTTGTTTGTCTTTATCATCCAATAATAATTCAATATTTGTGCCGCTGTTTCATCAATATAAAACGATTTGTAACTTTTATTAGCGATCCAAAGAGTGTGCATTTTATCTTAAAATTGTTCTCATTCATAGCTGTCATACATGTATTTATTAAAATTATATATTTCAAAAGACTTTTTTTTTTGGTGCGTCGTATTTTTTTCCTTACAACATATTCTATTTGGAAAATCGCACTTGACACTTGCTACAAAGAAACTGGCGACAGCTAGGAAACCAACTGAACCTCCACCGGGAGAAATACCCATATCTGATGAAGCTTTCAATGAAAAAGTGGCCAGTACTTTTCCCGAGGGAAAATCATCTCCAGAATTCCGCCATATAGTCTCAAAGTGCAGTCGGAAGGGTTACCCTGGTCGCGTGCAGTATTTCGATCACACCCCATTCTTAATCAAGGAGCCAATGATTTGTCAGGGAGAACTTTTTCTCTTGATCGCAGTTCACTCGCGACCACAAAATCGAGACCGTCGAGATACGATTCGGTCAACTTGGGGATCTCTTCGTCAGATTGGGCAACATCGCATCTCCGTGGCCTTCTTTCTGGGCAATCCTCGGCACACCTCTACAATGTCAGCTATTAAAGACGAAAGCAGACAACACAGGTAGGACAACAATACATGCTTTATTTGAACTACGATTTAGAATTTGGTGTATGTATACGTAATCGGATTTGGAATAGAAAGAATCGTAATACTAAATAATATATGCGTATTACTCCAGGATTACTCGTGGATTTCATTATGTCATGGAATATTTCACTGAAAATGTGTAGGTTGTCTTATTAAAAATAATAAATAAATTTATATAGTACTGTTCAAATAAATTGTTATGGATCCACAATGTGTATATATGAATTTGATAATGTCAACTTGAAAGTTAATTTAGTATTAAGCAAAATATATATTTTATATATAAAAATAAAAAATGTATAAATTATAATTTTCTGTTAATTATTATATTTACTATAGTTGAATTCATTTAAATAGAACAGAATTTTCTTATCAAAAAATATAGAAAAATATCCTTAGAATTTATTACATTAACACAGATTTCAGTTTTATGTAAAAGAATCTGCATAATATATTAGTGTTATAATTGTATAATTAAATGATTATTCCCTGGAGAAAATGGCGTATATGGACTTATAAAAAAATACATATACGTCACGTATATGCCACTTATTTACAACGTGTAAGTGGCGTATACGTGATAAACAAGAAATTGAATATACGTCGCGTATACGCCACTTATATGCAGTACGTACACGTAACGTATACGCGACGTATACGCAACGTACACGCGACGTATACGTTACATATACGTACTGTATATAAGTGGCGTATACGCGGCGTATATTAAATTTATTGTAAATTTATTGTGACGTATAACCCTTTTTATTCAGGGAAACACGATTGTATCTTTTCGAGCAGAAATAGCTGCCGTCTGCACAGCAAGTTACTTCTGGTTGTGACAAGTACGCGGACTAGCCTATTTTGTTATCTGTTAACTGAGTCACCTAAGACACTTATCCATGCATTCGTCACCTCGCGTATGGACTGTTGCAATTCTCTCTTCGCTAATCTACCAAAACGCGACATAAATCGACTACAGAATGTTCAAAATGCAGCTGCTAGACTTGTGAGTGGTTCGCCCTGGGGAACTTCATCTGTCCCACTTCTTCATTCCCTCCATTGGCTACCAATAATGAAGCGAATCTCTTTTAAAGTCCTGATATTTGTGCACCGCATTTTGAATGGTCAAGCCCCCTACTACATGAACGATGTGCTATGGCTCCAAGTTACTGGCAGGAATACTCGTCAGTCAGTTACGCCATTACTTCATGTCGAAATCGCAAATACCCGAAGAACAGGGGACAGAACCTTTTAAGTAGCGGCATCATGCCTGGGGAATGTCCTGCCTCTACGCCTGCGTGAAAGCACTACTTCTTCTTCTTTTTAATCAGAACTAAAAACCTATTTATTTTCCCAATAATTATCAATTATATTAATTCAGTTGGTAACGAGCCTCAAATGTTGTAATCTTTCATTTATTGTTACCTACATTTTATGTAAATCATGTACTTCTGACATCATTTTGATTATAAGCGCTTTATAAATAGCCTATATAATAATAATTATAATTTTTATTAATTTTGTTGAAATAACATTTTGAATAATGGCATACATATATATGTCGGCTACTGTTTGTTTTACTTTATTTTATTTTATTATTTTATTATTATTATTTTATTATTTTATTTTACTTTATTTTACTTTATTTTTATTTTACTGTTTACTCGGACGCTTCGCATCCTCGTACTTTCTAAGCATGGAATTCCTAAAATCAGTTAATTATCATATACATAATAAACAATATAACATTTATAAACTATTTAGTAAATAACAAGAACCATTGCAAGAGTTTTATGCACGACAAAAATTTTCCCACTGTATTTTAGTAATCGTTTTATTCTTCTGCAGGAGTCTCAGTCAGTGTACTTTTGAGATGCAAAGGACTAGAAACTGTAAAATCGGCTACAGTTAAGGTGGATTCACATTAAAGCTAATAGCGAACTGTGTCGACGCCTGGCGCTACTAGCGGCCGCCTGAAGCTAATAGCGGCCGCTACTAGCTAAATGTGTTAACCCCATGAGTTGCTGGCGTTGACTCAGTTCGCTACTAGCGGCCGCATTAACACTTGGAATTTAGTTCCAACCTTTATTGATTTTAGACATCTACA
>JAUZND010058343.1:0-18522 GCA_034780555.1 Coelogynopora nodosa
AGACGCGATGTTTCATAAGAACAGACGGGATGTGTCATAAGAACAGACGGGATGTGTCATAAGAACAGACGTGATCAGACGGGATGTTTCATAAGAACAGACTGGATGTTTCATAAGAACAGACTGGATGTTTCATAAGAACAGACTGGATGTTTCATAAGAACAGACGGGATGTTTCATAAGAACAGACGGGATGTGTCATAAGAACAGACGGGATGTTTCATAGGAACAGACGGGATGTTTCATAAGATCAGACGGGATGTTTCAAAAGAACAGACGGCGTGTTTCATAAGAACTGACGGGATGTTTCATAAGAACAGACGCGATGTGTCATAAGAACAGACGCGATGTTTTATAAGAACAGACGCGATGTTTTATAAGAACAGACGGGATCAGACGGGATGTTTCATAAGAACAGACGGGATGTTTCATAAGAACATACGGGTTGTTTCATAAGAACAGACGGGATGTTTTATAAGAACATACGGGTTGTTTCATAAGAACAGACGGGATGTTTCATAAGAACATACGGGTTGTTTCATAAGAACAGATGGGATGTTTCATAATAACAGACGGGATGTTTCATAAGAACAGACGCGATGTTTCATAAGAACATACGGGTTGTTTCATAAGAACAAACGGGATGTTTCATAATAACAGACGGGATGTTTCATAAGAACAGACGCGATGTTTCATAAGAACAGACGGGATGTTTCATAAGAACAGACGGGATGTGTCATAAGGACAGACGGGATGTGTCATAAGAACTGACGGAATGTTTCATAAGAACACACAGGATGTTTCATAAGAACAGACGGGATGTTTCATAAGAACAGACGGGTTGTTTTATAAGAAGAGACGGGATGTTTTATAAGAACAGACGGGATGTGTCATAAGAACAGACGGGATGTTTCATAAGAACAGACGCGATGTGTCATAAGAACAGACGGGATCAGACGGGATGTTTCATAAGAACAGACTGGATGTTTCATAAGAACAAACGGGATGTTTCATAAGAACAAACGGGATGTTTAATAAGAACAAACGGGATGTTTCATAAGAACAAACGGGATGTTTCATAAGAACAAACGGGATGTTTCATAAGAACAGACGAGATGTTTCCTAAGAACAGACGGGATGTTTCATAAGAACAGACGGGATGTTTCATAAGAACAGACGGAATGTTTCATAAGAACTAAAAATACCCAACAATCGTCGTCAGCGTTATTCTACAACGGAGCGGTATTAGATGACATCGAATTGTACTACGTAATTTCCAATGTACCCAAAAAGTGTAAAATGTACTTTTCAAGTTCTCTTGAAAATGAGTCAATTGTAGATGTTTACGTTGATAACATAACCATACTAACTGATTTTACAGAATCAAATGTAATCGTTTTCAAATAGTTTTATTTATAGTATTACGTTTAACATTTAATATGCTATAATATCATGCATACCATTGGACACATGACACATTATTCAACTGTATTATTTTATGATATGTTTTTATTTAGTAAGTTAATTATCGTATATTTATTTTCAAAGAAAGTCTAGTTTATTTATGGTAAATTAATATATTTCCTATTATTATAAATTGTAACTTTACGATTATGATTATGAATATATTTATCTTTAATTTTCTAATATTAAACTTGATGTAAATTGAGACAGCTTGTGAAATTGCATTTAAAATAATTCACTATTATAAAAAATATTACTGCTTGCCACTAAATTGAAATATAATTATTTAACAAAATGACTTTTGGGAAAAAATGCACATAATCACCATTTATAATTTTTAGACAGTTAAACTAATTAGTGTTTGTCATTATTTCACTTGCTTTTTACATTAGTCTATAAAGATTTTATTACCCATATTACATATTTTAAACTACATTATGAAGTTACATTTGTCATTTTAAAAATAAAATAATAGCTATAACTAACGTGGCATTATCGTAATGTAGAATATTATTGCAATTCTCACCTTATTATAATAAAATTATTTCAAGGAAGATATGAAAAATTAACCTTATAAAGCTTAATAAACCTTATAAAACGTATATATTTTAGTTAAAATATATTAGGTTTATGCGTTTACTACCTGTTAAAAGTGTAAAGGCAATTTGATATTCCAATTATTACCATTTAATTCTGTAGCGAGGGGGAAGCAAAATCATAAAAAAAACTCAAAGATGAAGGACAGTCAAATAACTCATTTTTAATGTATTATAATAGAAAAAGTATTCCATTGATTAATTTATTATTGCAACGTCTATCACGACTATATAGTCATTGAATAGTCATATAGTGAAAATATAGACTATTTATTCAATTTATATAGTAAATTTTGTCATTCGAAAATTTAAATAAAATATTTATTTGGTTTAATATCAATGATGTTATCATTTGTCCAAAAATTGATATTTTATAATTTTAGTAAAATAGTTTGTTAAATTATTTATTTGTGAAATCCTATATTTACTACAAAATTCTTTGATAGTAATAAAATTATAAAATTTGTACAATATATTTTGCATAATTTATAGTATTTACATGTCTGATAATAAGGAAAAACTTCATTTAGTGAAATTAACGAATAAAGAAATATATCAATTTTAAAAAGTAAACATAATTTTATTGAAATGCGAATTTGTTGAATTATTTATTATTTATTAATCATTTAATATTTGTCATTTTGATAACATAAATATATATTACGATGATTTTCTTCTAATTATTGAGAATATTTAAATGTGTATTAAATTTTATATTAATTAGGTTTTAATGTTAGTTTGATTGAAAACAATGTACGGAAAATATAATTACTAAACACATTTCGTTTTTTCAAATCGAAATCGAATTCATTTCATCATCATAATATTATAATTTTAAAAATGAGGCCGTCGTTATGATGTTATTATTCAGTGAAACCCGAATCAAATATAATATTTCAGAACCATAATATATAATATTTCATACAATTATTTGTTATCTATATAATATATAGATTTAAGATAAATCTTGTCACTCCTTTATATATAATATATATATATATAATATATTATTTTATATATTATATATTACATATTATATAAATATATATATATATATATAGAAGTGATTAGATTTGCTTAGATATAAAATAAATTATAATCCTATAATCCTTTCGTCAAGATCGCCATATTGTATTATATAATATTCAGATTAAATGAATTCCTTTATAATGAAAATTATTCATAATTTTCTAAATATTTTGCTAATTACAATTTTTTTCAACATTACATTGTATAATAGTCGAAGGCTCTTTTGTGCTATTCATTTCATTTTGATTTACATGATTTAGATATATTTTTCGAGTTTATTTGAATATTTGATATTAATTTGATATTGTTTTATCTATTGTTTGTCTAATACTCATTTTTAAGGATTCACAGATAAATTACTTACAACTATAAATTATAAAAGTATAAAAATATATATAATTGTAAATTTTAATTTTAAAAAGAATATTGATCGGTTAAAATACTCTAATACAAAATCAGCCAATTTTGTTACAAATTTGGCTCAGCTTTGAGCGATGAGGGACAATGATAACATACATTGTATATTATAATACATACATAGCATTATATCTAAGGAAGTCGTCAACTTATTATTTGCCGTTAGTTGTCACGTTAACTGTCCAGTGAAGAACACTTCTAATTTATTGTACTTGTGACTATTTTACATGCAGACCCTCCCAATTTGACTCTGTGTCACTCAAGACAAATCAAGAGAGGTTCGGAAGAATATAGTTTGTTCAACTCAAGTGGACTTCAAGAGAATATGTTCATTTCGTAAAGAAGTCCCCTTTGTGTCAGAACTCTATTTTACGCATGACCGTTTTTCGAGGAAGTCGGACCAATTGTGGATTCTAAATATATTCGATGATATTTTTCGCGTCACTGCAAGGTGATCAATAAAACGCCCTCAAAATTTGAACCAATTTCAATCATTTCAAATAAAACTGACTTCTTTTACCTGTAGTATATGGTGACTGCGTAAATGTCTTAAAAAGATCAGAATATTATCAAATATATAATACTGTATATAGAATAATACACTGAACAATTTCATAAGTTAATGAAACATAGCGGTTTGTGTTAAGTTAAAATAATACTCAAGACTCCATGGCTGAAGAAAGAGGGCCTCTTTAAGCACTTCATTGGTCTAGATTGGCCTTGTAAGTGTTCAACGAAGCATGCGCTATTATTCCACTTGATTACTTGCTAACCTGCCACTGCAGCAATAGAGAAAATTGGCCCAAAGTACAGGGTCATATTTCATATTGGGTAATTGAATTACTAATTTGCCAGTTACAATTACTCTCAACAATGTCGACTGGTGTTTCTGACCTGAATCAATCGCTCTCGATCATACTCAAAACAAGAATACTTCCTTCTGGCGCCACATCTGGCATCCTGGACAGTGGTATTTGTAGATAGCATCTCGTTTGGCGACGCAAATCCACGGGACGCCGCGACAGTTACAACGGTAATGCCAACGGAAATAGGAGGCAGCCTCGCCGCGTTTAGTTTTCAGTCATCTTCGCCGGTCGCCGGCTGCGATCTGCATCGGTGTGAAAATTGGTGTTTCTTCACTTCTACAAGAATGTAACGGAGATGAGATAGGAGTTCGGGGCGTGCAGGCTGGCAAGGTGGCGTTATCGGTGCTAGGATCAGATTCAGTTTACACCGTCATGACGACAAGCGACAGAGTCGCAGGGGCTTTTTATGCGATGCATAGAGATATTGTATATATATGTAGTGATACAGAAGACCGTTTGGGACTAGGAAAGAATAATAACAGCAATATTAGCTTGATTGTAAATAATTACTATAAAAAATATTGAAAAAAGTAAATAACAATTATAACAATGATTAAACATAATATGCAATTAGATAAGTTAAAGATATACTATCATTTTATTAATTGAAGAAAATAAATATATTATTTTTGAATTCTTATTAACATTTTAAATAACATAGTGCATATTTTTCATGTATCGACTATTTTTCTTACTTATTATGTTGATGAGTATATTTACTATAGGCCCTATACTGACTTGTATACTTGTTGTGGTCAAGACTAATCGAATAGCGCAAGTGAATTTTTTTTCGTATATTTGGATAAAAATTAATGTAAATTATAGTGATCTATGCGCACACACTATTTCGGATAAAACCATCGACAATATGTTGTTATTCAAGGTGTTTGGACAGGAATAACACTATATAAGTTAATAATAATTAATTACTTTGACAAATAAAATTAAATGAAGATCTCCGCTCCATATATTTATATGATATATAATTAAAGCAAGTGATTAAGTTTGTATCCAACATGCAACATATGTAATGTGTTCATATGAATCGCAGGTGTAAAACAGATTGAATACATTTCTTCAGCAGATTATTCCTTTTACAGTAACGAGAGGAATAGTTCTCATTTGATCTATACCGATTTTTCAATTATTATACACGAACCAATATATAGACCTATAGAACTTCTGGTGTATGCGTATAATTTTCTAAAGCAACTTTACTATCAATGTTATAAAAATTTAACATGTTCTCCTTGGACAATAATCGGTCAAGTATAGTTCAAGTTTTGACCCCCTTTTTAATTATTTTTAAAATTTTGATATTTTATGCAAAAAATTATCGTTTAAATTATAAACAATATAATATCAATAATACATCAATAATAAATATAATGGCTGCGTATGGATATGGCAATCGATATACCTATTTACCATTGCATATAGGCAGGCGATCTTTTTTCTTTCGGTGACATGTTACATCTTAAGATTGTAATTTTAGATTGTAATTTATCTCGTTTGAGTAAAAATGTTATAGTATAAGTCGATTATGGATTATTGATTTTTGCGCTTTTCACGACACAACACAAAAAGTAATAAATATATACATATAATCATTTTAATTTTTAAATAAAAGCAGTAAAGGCATGTATTATCATGAACAACTGGAAACTGCAGACAATCGATTTTGATCAAATTTGTATAATTTTAAATATTTAGACTCGAAATAAAGGTTCTGATATTCAAAAGTGATATAATGTCGTGTCGGATGAAATTTATTTATTAAGGAATGTCACAGCATTCATGATCTCATGTTTTTTTATAAAATGTTATGAAACATATGACGTTTAGTTCAATGTCAAATAATTTCCAGGTTTATTTTCCAAATATTTATAATCTGTAATTAATACAGATAATGTTTAAAGTAATACAATTAACGCAAAACCATGAATCACTTTTTTTAATTACAACCCATTTTAGACGATATAATAGAACGTAATAATGACAAATATTGAACTGTTTCAATTTAACCAGAAACATTGATATAGTCGAAAATGAAAAATATGATTAAAAATGAACTCTTTTATTTATTATTTAATACTGAACAGATAACGCATCATTTTCTTTTTAAAGAGTTTCAATTTGTTTTAGGATTTATGAAATAATATCATTATCTGGTGTTTTAACGTTCTCTTATGTAAACAATTTTTTTAAATATAATTATTATAATGATAAATTGAATTATAACTATTATTATGTTTACAACGTATTAAAAACACAGGAAAATAGGATAAACATATATTTCTATAAACTTCAGTGTTTTTTTACGCTTTAAACAAAAAACAATTGATTTATTAAAGTGATCATTCTAGACGTAAAACACGATGAAAATAGCTCACATTTTAAGTAGTGTAAAATATAATAATTTACACTAAATATTAATAATAATTTACACTAATATTATTAAATAATATTATTAATAACACTTATAATTGTTCATATACATAAAGTATGATTAGCTTCCATATATTTTCCATGGGTCAACAATGCAAATATATAATATACATAAAATTCGATTTTTATTAGCTTATTAGAGATATTATATAAGTTCAAGTCTTCAATTACCATTCTTCATTACAAAGGTTCTTGAATATAAGCTGTGAAGCCAAATTTAGGTGAAATAATTATAGTTTCGTATGTTATTATTATCAAAACATTTTCAAAATCTTTAATGCTATATATTTCATAATTGAGTAAATCACATTTATATTTTCAAGTTTACCATATATATGGTAGTATATAGAAGACAATTAGACATTTTCAAAATCAATGAATAAGTTGATAAGTTGATAAGTGAATAAGTTGAATAAGTTGATTAACAAACATTTCATTATATGTTTAAGAAGGCAGTCTTATTAAAACATTAAAAAAATTATAAAATAGCTTTTAAAGTTTTAAAATTTAAAAGATTTATTTTTATACAATATATAAATAAAATGTTGAATGAAGGTAAATCACTTTAATAAAAATATTAATTTTATTTATGAGATTTCCGGATAAGGGTTAAATTTTCGATCTTTTAAGGTAGAAATTCCATATGTTTGTATCATAAATTTGAGTAACTTTTGTTTCGATAAACAGTATAGGGCCTATATCATATGCAAATGTTCTCGATTCGAGTCTGAAAGGACATATTTAGCATTTTTCAAATAAGAACTTCGCATTAAATTAATATGTTACTGCACATGAAGAAATTATACATGATATAAATTTACTTATACATCGATATTATCGATTTATATATATAGATATACAATAAAACTTTGTTTTAATATATACTTTTAAAAATATAATAATTCAATATATATAAATTATTTATAAAAAATATATATAAGAAACATCTTACATATTTCAATAATTTTTGATAGTACTAAATATTCAACTAAATTAACCAATGTTGGAAAGTTGAATGAGCTAAGAGGGTAAAAATTGACTTGGTATCGACCTATATACTTACACCATAAAATTCAGCTAATACTAAATAAATCTTATATAGATACATAGCTGTATAAACTAATTTCCCAAAAGAGAAAACAATCGTGTCAGAAGTTTTGTTATTACATCATCAGAGCAGTTATAGTTTGCGCAATCCTTCATTTAATCAGCTGGAATTACTATATATTAGTTAAAAGCTATAAAAGTTGTATATCGGAACCCCCGGACAACACTCTCCGTTTCTTTTGCCACTCAATTTGGTTTATATACAATACATACAGGGGGGCAAAGAAGTGGAATCGTTGTCTATAGTCTTGAGAAAAATCTACAAATCTTTTATGTGTATTGAATAATACAATCTATTATCTGTTATAATAGTGACGCATTGTCATTCCGTTGAGGTGTGAGATCAGACCGGACAGGAAAATTGTCGAAATGACATTTAGAGCTCAGCGGGAGTTAACTTCTATGTTCGCAGGGGTTGTGCGAAAAAGCCATTTGCAGAGAGATAATCAGCCTGCGACACGATATACTTTCGGTTTATGGATTAAATTAATCCGAAGTTAAAAAATGTATAAGTAATACTTTTTATTAATGTATATATAAGATACCTATGCCACTGAATTGTTCTAATTTAGAACTTCATTTTAATCAGTTGATTATTTTGAAAGATTTGTGTTATTATGAAATTTTTGATGATATTTTGAAAAGAAATATTTTAGTATGTAAAACAAGATTATAACTCAACCGCCATATAGAGAGCTGATATGAAAAAAAGACTGTTACGACATTTCGAGTTTTTATTTCACGCCCCAAAATTGATGCAAGGTCCAGGTGAGATGATGAAAGGGGCTTACAGCACTAATAACAGGCTGTCGACTACCCTGCACAATGCCACCTAATTGTTGATGAGCTCGTAAAAAACTTCAGCCCTTTCTAAATTTATATAGGGCAACGAACGAATGAATCTAACTATTAATAGTACCAACAATATATGAAGGAACAGAATTTGTCAATTTATGAAGAAAAAAATCATAATTTATTATTTTACATACAAAATTAAAATTTATCTAATCTATGAAAGCAGTGTAATATATAAATCAGAAAACAAATCAAATTGATAAAATTATCTAAAAATACATGTAATTTTTTTGTGTCAAAAATCTGTTGTCCTGCAAAAAATTATATTAGAACATTATTTAATTTTAATTTATATTTATATTTTCTCTGCCGTGCGCTCATTTATGGATAATGCCTTTATTTCTTTAAATATAGGCTACATGTTATGATAGTATACTCATTTACTTTTTTTAATGTCCAAGAAAACGATTCATTTGAGATCATTTATGTGTATACAATAATATTATAGCATGAAACATAAAATACATGAATATTGGTAGATAATCAGGGAAAATCAGGACATACTTACAATCAATAAATATATATTTTTACAATGAAATACTATATACAGGTAACTCACACACAATAATATTACAAACATTGTAGTCAATATATATATACATTAAACCATATATACTAATGTGTCATAGAATGTTAATCAAACAATTTAAATAATTTATAAACAGTAAGCTATATTTCACAGCAAGTCAATATATATATATATTTTGATAAACATAAACAAATCGGTATAAATGGAATCTCAAATCCATTACACTGCGATACTTTTCATTCATATTAGGCGCGTAAACGTCCTTTTAAATTACATGCTTCATTGTTTATAAAAACATTTACAAGTTTTACTTTTCATAAACTAAATTTTCGACAGGAAACTAAACATAACTTATAAAATTGAAGTTATCAACAACTATACAGTTCTTGATTATATATTTTGTTTGAAAGAGGTCTTTTAATTCTATAAATCAAGATTTAATTTCAGATTGATTTTCTGCATATAAGTATATATATATGGTATTCAACTTTTCAACTTACATTTCGGTGTTATACAGAAGGGTAAAGAGTAATTCAATATACATTATGTGTCGCTTACACTTACAATAAATATAAGCATGTAAATTAAGGTCCACATCAAACAACAAAAATAACAGCCTTACATAATTTTAACAAAATTTATGAAATTATTTTACTGATCTGATTAAATAATTCTTTAAATAATATGTACATGTCCATCTCTAAATCGATTATTAATGCTTACTTGTGCATTTTAGGTGTCAAGGGGTATAGGAAAATATTATTTAATTGACTCCAGCGCATATGAGAAGGTTATAGGGAACTTCTCCCGCATTCGAATCAGCCCAGCGAATTGACCACATTGACATTCGATTCAACAACGGAGGGAAGCGACATCACAGCGCCTAACGACGAGATCATTTGCGAAGTATCGGCGGCCGCGGTGGCGACTGCACTACGTAGTTTGGCTGCGTCCATAGAGTCCTCCTCGGTCTCGTCGTCTATCTCGCTCCCCCTGCCACTGCACTCCCCGTTCTCCGAGTGGGTCTTGACGTGCTTGGCGAGGTGATCGCTCCGCATGAACCGTTTGTTGCAGACCGGGCAGGCGAACCGTTTCTCCCCGGTGTGAGTGCGCAGGTGGCGCTGAAGCTCGTCAGACCGCGTGAACCGCTTACCTTCATTTGGTTATTTTAAGGGAAAAACAGGCAACAAGATATATACCGTCTTTCAGCAATGCTATTAAATATATATATAAAAATGTACAGCCGCAATGCATTTTTGTTTAATATGTATTTTCCAATTGGTTTCACGCTGATCCTTTTCAAACAAATTTATTTATGAAATGGTTTTATACAATATACACTATTTAAATTAATGCAAACATATCTATTTAGACTAAAATTGAATAACTAAATTTGATTATAATTTTTTTTGTTATTTACAAATAATTTCTAAATATAGTTAATAAAATATAATATATTTCTTGCTATATACATTGTCATCCAATAATTCCCTATAATAGTGTCATTATAATGAGTCCAAGTGATAATGTCATATATCGAAATGTGAAAGGTAGACTTATTTATTACTATATTGCTATAGTATATTACAAACAGGTTCAGAGGTTGATGCCGGAAACTCATAAAACAATATTTTTTATAGTGACGCAGTAGGCTATTAGTACAAGGGCTCCAAAAACATAAATTTTAGGGGGGGCACGTGCCACCAGGCCCCCTTGGATCGGCCCTTATAATTAATAGTGTTATTAAAATTTTAAGTTAAATAATTTATATGTTTTCTCCATATATAAGTACGATGCATTTTGTAAACTGCACTTACCACAAAAGAGCCAGTTACAGATAAACGGCCGTTCGCCAGTGTGCCAACGGAGGTGCGCCTTCAGGTGGCTCGTCTTGTTGTAGATCTTTCCGCACCCGGGGATGTGGCAGTTGTGCAGATTCTTCTTCCGGTAGTGCGGAACCGCTGTCCCCATTCGCTCGTTCTCCTGGCAGTTGGGACAGTCGCAGTTGGCGCGCCCAGTGTAGCGCCGGGACGACCGGCTAGTGGGCAGCTGGGGCAAGGCAAGCGGCCGCGGGTAGAAGCAGGGGTTGGTCATGTCGGCCCCCGAGGCGGCAACTGCCGCCGCCGCTGCCCTGGGGTTTAGCAAGGATTTGTAGGACTCGGTGGTGAAGAGCGGGTGATTGTGCTGAGCCACAGCCGCGGACATGAACGGATTGCTGCTGGCCGTCATCCCAGTGGAGGACGGTAAATTGGTCGAGTAATCCACGGTGGTATTGGGGTAGCCCTGGAACTGACCGGAAAAGGAGGATGGATCCGGAAACCAGCTTCCAGCCGACGGGTGGATGTCCCAAAGCGCTGTTGTCGATCCCCCTGTGGCGCTATTCATGGCGGGAGTGTTGCAGGTGAGCGAGTTTGGTTCTGCTTTGATACCGTGGTGCCAGGATTCGTAGCCGGGCATGTTCAAATAACGGGGGTAAACTGAGGTCAACATGGAATCTGACCCTTGGGCCTTTACACTGGAGAGCTGTCCGCCTGGGTTTGTCTCAAAGGCGGTGGGATAAAAGAGGTTCGCTTGCGTTGTGGTTGGACTCGTGTGGGCCGGCATTCCCGTGCCTCTTTGATTATTATAGTTTCCGGACTGCAGCGTGAGATTGGGTGCTGCCGCGGTAGAACTGATTTGAAGTTGTGGCGAGTTTATGGGAGGGGACTGTCGCTTCCAGGGCATGAAGCTCTTAGGATCCATGGTGGAGGGAGATCTGGCCCCCAGTCGGTTGCATTGATCCGCGAGCATATTTAAGGGAGTATTGGAATAGTGGTCCTGCGAAGAAGGAAGAAAGGTATATAATTACATATATATATATTTATAGAAAACAATTTACATTCTATTTTTTGTGCCTTATTAGTCGAAATTAGATTTGACTAAATTTAAAATTTAAATAAACTTTATCAGATAATTATTTTATAATTTATTAAAAACTATTACTTTTACAATTTTATTAAAAAATTATAATTAAAATATTATGAATAATATATTTTTAAATTTTAAATTTTAGTTTAACAAAAATATTTTAAAATAAGTAAATATTAAGAGTACTTTTGAGATTACAATTATGTGCATCATGATAATTATTTATTATATTAAAAAAAAACTATTATGAATTGATTAATAAAATTACATCAAAAAACACGTTTAATTATAATGACAATGTCTAATATAACATTTCTCATCTAAAAATATAGCGCTGTTTCCATAACAAATATTTGTATTGTATATTTTCAGGTTTTTTATCCGTCATGGTCAGCATTTTTCAGTGAGGAACGATATATATATATTACCTTGTTATGAATAAATAAAAAGGTGTTACTTACATTTAATATGTACAGTAACTACATAACAATATCTTGCAATGGTTAACTACTATAATATATGAAACAATATTATGTTGTAAGGATTTTTTGTTTTTATATAAAACCGTAATAGATTTAAATTATTTGGATTTTTACTGACTAATTAAAATTATTATAATATAATATATAGATATAATAAGAATTTGAATTATTAAATAATTACAGTTTAAAAAATCTAAAAATGAAAGTTCCATTTGTTTTAAGTATAATTTACAATATATTTTAGCACAATATTTTAAATATAAAGTATAATATTTATAAATATAATTAAACGGGTATTAGGTATATATTTAATTTTTCAATTTAAAAAGTTACATAAATTACTGAATGATAACTTTAGTCATGATTACATATGTTGTGAGATTAATGTAAATGATTAAAAAGTGTCACATGTTCGAATTTGTTATTTTAGATTATATATAATATATGAAAATTTTAGTGTTAAGATGTGCTTAAATAGTTGTTTAAACATTAACTGTCAAGTAATGCCGGTAAATTATGCGTATCTATTTTATATTGATATATTTTAGAATACTAATATCTTCCGATATTGAAAGAAATTAATGTTTAAAAATATACTGTTAGTTATTTAATACGTGGTATTTCATGCATTTTAGTACAGTAATGTTTATATATTTTTAAATGTTAAAAATTATATTAAAATTATATTAAAACTATATGACTTAAGAAGTCTATATTTAGGGCCATATACAAACGTATATACAAACGTTATTATCAAAATGAATCATGGACACACCCTTACCTTTTCTATAGTGTCAGAGAGGGTTTTCTTAACCAATTTCATACTATATATATATATATAACGTTATTTCTTACAGTTTTCGTTCAGACACCCGGGTTCTCAGGCAACGGAAGTTATTGAAAAAAACAGCTTCGCAAAAAATAGGCAGCAAAGAATCAACAGAATAGAAAGTATACTTTGATAAGCGTCCATATAATGGTGCCTCAGAACCTTCTCTCTATAGGATCGCAGGTGGTAAAAGGCGGACTTCCACAGTTTTATATCCATAAATTTATGTGATTCCCGAATATAATTGTTCTCCCTTTGCTCTGACTGCCTACAATTGGCCAGAGTCTGCGACACTTGTAATGTCAAGAAAGTAATTTGAGGAGCGCCAATATTTCCCTGATTACTTCACGACATCCAATTTGATGTTATACACAACGTTCTTTTTCTACATAACGAATCTTTCAATTCCAGTTTTTAATGTTCCCCTTTGTCAATATTTTGCCGTTAATTATCTTATCCTCTGAGAAACGTCACATATAGGTTTCGCCTTTTTCTGCTCTTATAAACCTTAGAAGAGTTTATATGATTATTTCTGCAAATAATTCGTTCAAAGCCATTATTTTTTATTGAATATTGAGTTTGAATTAAAGTTTTTTGTCCTTTCATTTCGGACAATTATAATATAATTAAACAATAGATGCATTGATAAATTGTTATAAATAAACTTTATATTTACTTTTTAGTAAAAAAAGGTTCACATAGGAAAATAATCGATTGAATGTTTTATGCATTGTCATTTTTATAAAAACATTAAAAAATATTTGGAAGGAGTGAAAAGTTTGTATAGCATTTTTTGATTTAATTAAAACAAATTAATTATATTTCATATTTTAATATAGTTATGTGTAAATATACTGATATATATTTCGTATACCGTTATTTTCGTAATATACATCCAATTCGTAGCCTACCGTTAGCGAACTATAAATAACATATATACATTCAAAAACTGTTACGTTATACCATTAGAGAATTTTTGATTCTAATTTCCCATTTTTAAACGGTGCGTATATTATATACTATATGCGTTTGGGGATTTGAAAGCTTTTTATCTAATTAAAATTCTTTATTAAAATTATTCGTCTTATATAGTACTTATCAATATTTTTAATTTTTTTTAATTAATTTGTTTTACTAATACCCACAAACAGACACGTGCTCTTTGCAAATTAAAATATGTTGTCCATTGTAAATTACTTTAATTTTCTATTTGTTAACGTTTATTTATATAAAAACCGTTGACGAAGTCAGAAGACGTAAAATGTACGACCGTATAATGTACAAGACGTCGTGAATGATAAATTCTCATTTAATATTCACCAATAATACGTGTATACATGGTATACGCTAACCGTATATATATAAATTCGCCAACGAATTGAATGTATGTATATATAGACTATATTATAACAAATATTTGCGTAACTCACCAAATTGAACTTAATATCGGAGGAAGACATCAACAATTTCAGAAAGGTGTTCTGCTGATGACATGTGCCCTATAAGAATGTAAGAAATAGAAGAACGCTCTATCGGAAACACTTTTCTGCGGAAGAAATGGTTCCTGCGGGGAACAGATATCAAGTTTATATTTCAACAGTGCAAGAGATGATACACATAATATATAGCTCAAACCAGGACGAGAATGGCTAATTACAATGCACCAATTGGCCAAAGACTTCTTGAGATTATCGCAGTTCTCAACCCGGCCTGCCTACTTTTCACAATGTCATTCGATCTTATTATAGGTTGGTTATGAATTCTCAAGGTTGGTAAAAGATCCCCTACATTGACGAATGAGTGGTGAATTTGGGGAGGAGGTGACGGCTGGCCGGCCCTTATATTAACCAAAAATATGGTCAAATTCTAAGTATAGGTGCACGCATAAGGGAGGGGCTAAAAAAACGGACAACACATAGCTTTTAAAATATACCCCCTCCACCCCTCTATATATTATAAATTGGCACATTTGAAGTATATGTGTGACAAAGCTTTCAAGTATAGGCGTTAGAAAGAAACAAAAGGGACAGTACTATTATATACAGTATATAATCTGGTTTTAAGGCCCTTAGATGTATGACATATAACCCTAGCTATACAGGTAAAATGTACAAGGACATAAGGCACAATTGGGGATTAAGTATATTAGTGAGTCCATCATCTATACTTTACCTTGTATATTATAACGTACATTTCAGTATAATTGGCGAAAAAATCGGCAAACTCTATAACTTTTTCTATATACAACAAATTGAGAAAAACAAATTTATTGTTACACATATTGTGAACCATGTCATATTTTTATTTGATGATGTTATACTTTACTTTTATAGATATACGTTTGAAAGAATTATTCATTTTGTTTGAAAATATAATCATTTATTACCCTTGTTATAACGCATATTTTTCACGTCCCCTTTCGTGTACATTATAAGTGTATATATGCGAACCAAAATGACTTTTTCTTTGACAAATTTCTTTTAATATAAATTATTCATTGTAAATTTCATCGTATATGGATAATTCATTAATTAATTTTTTCAATAATAAAAAAATGAATAGCTTATATATATGCGCATCATAAATATTGTATCCTTTTTTAATTTAATATCATTATAAATAATCAATATTTTTATCTCTTATAACTTGACGTGCGACTATATAAATGACAAGGTAAATACGAAATAACCTTATATTTATAATTAGGCAATATATTGCTTATTTGTTTTGAATTATAAGGGTATCTATATTGTATCTAACCACGGAAATACTATAGTTATATGTTATCATGTAGTTATTTTTAAATAATGTTCTGTTGAAAAATAAGTGCATTTTTCTATCAATTAATATCAGAATAGATAGTTTGAAAATGAAAGTTTTATATTCTCGAATTAAAAATTATTTTATATAAAGTTACGTATATTTGATCAATTTCTATTTTTGAGATACATATTTTTGTGTGGATATTTTTAATTTATCAGTTTAGTAAGCTTTATATCTCCGTATATACAGAAAAATCTAAAATACACTGTACTGTCAACTGACCAGCCATAGGTTTATAAATAAGATATTTAATCCTTATATATAAACAAATTCGCTATAATTTTCTAAGTTTATTGTATAGTTTGTATTTATGGTATATATACAGTATAACCATACGAAGATTTCACTTATTAAAAATATAATATTTTTATGGATCAATATGTATGTATGTATATGTATGTATTGTGTCAGTTTTAAAATAGTTCAATAATATTTTAAATATGCTTCAAGTTTCGTGCATGGATATAGTCAATATTGATGTATTTTTAACTGTAAATAAAAAATACACCTGACACACGATATTATGTTTATAATTGTTTTAATTTATCTATATATATGTATATATTTAGAAAGATTACATATTAATTTTCATGTGTTAACTGCATAAACTTACAAAAAAATTATCTGCAGATTAAAATTTTATTTTAATAAAAATAAATATTGAACATTTTAAGCAAAACATATATTCTAAAGGGTGCATGTCGGGCGGTTGATGATATTTTCACAACATTCTTTTAAAATAAATTTATTACTTTATTAATTTAAAACTGGGACCATTTATATGATAACAATTATTTAAAGTTATACTATAAAAAAGGCTTTTATAGGTCCACGTTTATAAATATGATTATATTTTTAGTGTAAAACAATAATTCCTTAAGAATCTATTAGTTTTCAAAATTTATTGTTTATCTTAGTGTATATAAGGTCAAATATTTCACTTATCCGATTTTTCAACAGATTTTTCCAATTTTATTTCTGTTCTATATATACTGCAAATATCGATCTGTTAACACGATTGTATAGCATTGTCCGAAAATTTGTCAGTTGAGATGACAATATCGACAAATATACATCGCAACTCTATATATATATATACCTACAGTTAAAAACAAAGGACTCACTTTTACTATATATTGTTCTATTTTTACTCAAATAAAATTGAGACCCAAAAGCCTCGGTGGTAAAACTGAAATATAAATACTATTTTAATTAAAAAATGAAGTTATTTGATAGAATATATAGTTATGTTGTAGTATATATATATATATATATCAGGTTGGCTAAATTTACAATCCCTAAAATAGGACATTTATAACGTTTAAAATAATCTAATTTTTCCAAAAGGTAACGTTATTATTACACACTAAAAAACTTTACTGTTGAATAAAAAATACGTTTTCTGCAAAAGTGTTTTAACCACGATCGTTTTTTAATATTATTAATTCGTACGAATTCATAATATTAAAAAATACTATTTAAGTAAGATTCTTGAACTTTTCGACTTTTGCATTTAATATTTTACACAAATATTTTTTGTTTAATCATTTATATTGATTTTCATACAAGCGTCGAAACTTATTCTATGTTGCGGGGGACAGGAGGAGCATCTATGATTTTTCTAATCAAAACATGGCTTACCTTTTGATTTTAATTTAATATGTCGCCTCACCATTTTAGGCCTATCCGAATTATCAAATGTCAATCCATTATTTCTGTATAAATTTGAGACTGTTAACCAATATAAATGAAAAAAGTTTTCATCTTTATGAAACTGATCTAATATTTCAAACATTCCAGAAAACGTATTAATTCATTTGTTGCCTTGAACAAATGTAGCCTATTATACGTCTAATGAGTCTGTTTAATTCTATGATGAATATCATATACACATGTAAATAAAAACATTGTTTTTTTATAAGACATATTAGAGGTAGCCAACGTATCCGGAAAATACAATATTAAAAAAACAAAAACAAAAACTTCTTCAGATGCATTTTATTAATAGCTGATCCGACATTTCGCCATTACGGCTTCATCAGGGGAATGAAACAGACTCAGTGAGAAAGACAATATATACCAGGCGCGGATCCCCCCCCCCCCAATGAGATGAGAAAATGCCCTTCTTGGGGAAAAACGTGCCCTTTTCAAAAATATAAAGTGCCCCTTT